>JAHWFP010062369.1:0-13468 GCA_023313725.1 Lithobius niger
TTCAAGGGCAACTAGATGATCGATAGTTGACCGAAACCGTCGAAAGCCACACTGGGACACAGAGAAGAATCCCCGTGATTCCAACACCCACACCAACCGCTCACTGACCATCCGTTCCATAAGTTTACAGACACAGCTAGTCAGAGCGATTGGGCGATAACTGGAAGGAGAAGTAGGGTCTTTGCCCGGTTTTACAATCGGGATGACCACTGCTGTCTTCCATGCTGCTGGAACAGACCCTCTGCCCACACACGGTTGAACATCCCCAGCAAGAACTGCTGGGATGCAAGAGGCAGATGTTTCAACAGTTGGTAGTGAATATCATCAGGCCCCGGGGCGGAGTCATGCGACTTGGACAAAGCTGAAACAAATTCCTGCCAGGTAAGCGGTAAATGGTACTCCTCTAGCCCATCGGAGCGAAAGTCAAGAAAGCGAGCCTCTTCTCTACGCTTAATCCCGAGGAAACCAGGATCATAATGGTCATCACCCGAGACCCGCGCAAATGCAGACGCAAGACAATTGGCGATATCTGGCACAGAAGAGATCACGGTATTCGCCACCTTCAGCTGTGAAACCGGGGAAGACACGCTCCTCCCCGAAATCTGGCGCACCTTCCGCCACACCTGCTGAGAAGGCGTGGAGCGCGTGATCGACGAAACATAAGCTGCCCACGAAGCACGTCTAGCCTCACGGATGACATACCTGGCACGGGCACGACAGCGCTTAAACGCTACAAAGTTGCCAGTAGTCGGGCTGACCGTGAATGCACGCAACGCTCGCCGGCGGGCCTGAATGGCCTGCCCGCAAGCAGGCGTCCACCACGGAACAGGAACCCGCCGCGGCTGTGTGGACGTACGCGGGATAGTAGCATGAGCAGCAGCAAGGACCACATCAGTGAAATGAGTGGAAAGTTCATCCACATCAGAAAAGTCCTCAACCGCACGCTGAAACACAGCAGCCTCAGCAAAGGCTGACCATTCAGCACGCTTAAGCGCCCACCGGGCTGGCCTGGAAGCCACAGAACCCCCTTGTGGTGTGGACAACACAATGGGGAGGTGATCGCTTCCATGCAGATCGGCAGTGACAGCCCAAGTGAAGTGAACTGGGATGGCCAGCGAGCAAAAGGCTAAGTCCACCGCTGACCAATTGCCCGTTGCCAAGTTACAGTGTGTCATGGCTCCAACGTTCAGGATGCAAACGGACCCCCTCCGCATCCACTCCTCAAGGACCCTTCCCTTGTTGTCAGTATTAGGTCCTCCCCACTGGACATGGTGGCTGTTAAAGTCGCCCAGCAAGAGGAACGGGGCAGGAAGCTGTCGAACCAGGTCCTCCAGGTCACCAACCCCAAAGACCTCATCCGGTGGCAAATAAAGCGAACAGACAGTATTATCCAATATTACGGCACAAAGCACTGGGTATTGAATCACTGGAGTTGCGCCGCTTAAAGGCCGATCTTTTACTGGCTTTCAAGATACTGCGTGGTCTGCTTTCGGTCGATCTTCCTTTATTTGAGCTCAGCACTGTAAATTGGACGAGAGGTCATAGCCTAAAACTGAGCGTACCTAAGACACGATTGACTTGCCGCAGAAATTTCTTTGCCGTAAGGGTGGTCCCCGTCTGGAATTCACTGGAGGAGCACATGGTTATAGCACCAACGGTACTTGCATTCAAGCGCCATCTAATGAATATAGATCTGACTCGCTTCCTCAAGAGGCCCCAATTTTGTGGCAGCCATTGATTTTATTTTTCTTCTCACTGGACATGCAGCCACTGCATCAATCTATTTTTTACTGCATCAACTTTTTATTGACAATTGACCTAATCTGGTCAGGCTCCTTATCTTTTTTAGGCTAACAGTTAGTGGCTATTCAGCCCTTGTTAGTCCTGTTGCTCCTGCAACGAATATTTATTTATTTATTTATTTATATTTGAAAATATGAAGAGTGAAGAGCATGAGCGATCGTACAGTACAATCACTTTGAAAAAAATTATCGTTAAAGTGTGGATCAGTCGATCCAAAATAAACATAAAGAAAATTAAGCTAGGTATAAATTAGAATGCTTTCTCTAAAAACACGTCCTCTCGTTTACTTCTTTTATATTTTATTGTATGTATCGTATTTATGTCGCATATCCTGCCCATATCGTGCATCGAATGTATCTCCTTCATCTTAAATTTAGTCATATCATTCATCTAAAAATACTCTTATAGCTGAGTTACCTCAATTCTTATTTATGTCATTATCTCAAATCTCACATACATAGTAATCTCTGCTCACACGTCGTCTCCTCATCTCGTATGTCGTTTATACATTTGTTGCAAGTCTTGGTATCTCGTTTATCTAGAATTATTTTGATCGTAGTTATTTAGCTTATAGTTGCCTATAAAAAATTACCTCATTTTAATTCCATTTCAGTGAAGAAATACATCTACTGAACATGTAAAAGCTGGGAAACCACTAACACTTCTATTACTAAAATTACGGAATGAACCAGCGCTTGATAGTCTTCCTTCTTTTCTTCAAGCTTTGAGTCATGCCGTAATTTTAGTAGCAGAATCGTCATTGGCTTCACAATTCCCAGCTTCTATAGAGAATATTTTAGAATGAAAAATTTGCGGTATTACTGTTAACATTACTTTGCCTGAAGATTTTTTTTTGGTAATTCTGATATGATTAACTGTTTGTAACAAAAGTTGGATGAGGTATTTGATAAGCTCTGTATGATTAAAAACCACCAAAGTATATTCTTGATTTTCTTCTTACTGTCATTGTTAATGGAAAGAAGTTGTGATTGCCCTTCTGAAGATGTGGGACACCCCCTGATGGTGGGACCCCCTGCTTCGTGGTGGTGATGTCCCTGAGGGTATTTTCTGTTTCAAGCTTTTTGTGGTGGTTCTTTTTGCCAGGACCCCGTGTCTGCTAAAGGCTCCACGGCGATTTAATAGTAGTTATGGTTGATAATGTGGGAAATCTTGGTAAGACAAAGAAAGTTAAGCTCTCAAGCCAATGATCAATGGGATATCAATGGGTTATACATTCCCCACTTTTTAGTTTTGATTGTGCTTAGGTTTGTTGCTCTTAAGCTACATCATTTTGGCTAGCATTTATATTCTGTACCAAATAATAACGTTTCAATGGGTAACTAAATTATGTCCATTGAATTTAGTTGGTGTTTGCCGCATATTTGTAACTCCTCAGCTCAGCTGCAATACTTTATCTTGGTCCAAATCTTTGAAAATACGTCCTCTGTGGCTTATCTGTATCTTCTGGTTTTAAGATCTCTGGATCTTAGTCTTGGATACCGGAGTAATATTCAACCTTTTTATTTGAAGCCCATTATGCTCTATAGTATCGTGCTTTTGTTCCATTCTCCAAGTTTTTTCTGAGGTTTTTGTGTCCTTAGAGTCGCAGCACATAAACGTTGTTGGCTCAAAAATTTGGGCTGGATTGTTTTAAATATAGGCACAAATAACCTATTAGTTGCTGTCCCCCTTCCTCCCATATTTTTCTTACCTTCGAGTCTTGTGACCAGAAAGCTCAGGGTTGGTTGTGATTAGGATCACGTGACTGGAAGTGGGTTCTCCTGATTGGCTCATGCAGATGAAGCTCTCCTGGATGCACTATCATGGCTATACGTTACGCACGAAGCACTATGGGTAATCTAATAACTGATTGTAGCCTGCTGCCACCCAAAATTCAGTTGTGCCAGAATTGTATGTTTTATAAATTAACCAATAATTTCTCACAAAGGATATTTGCTACTAAAAGTGCACATCGAATTTGCCCTCACCCACATCATGGTGAAGATGTCACGAAATACGTGTCCATTAAGTGTAAACGTATACGTCATTCATTGTGGCCACTGCATAGGGGTAAACGGCCAATGCTACTAACTAATTTGTCACTACAGAAAGTGTTATTTGGCACCTCTGCGTATGTAGCCGTAAAATTTCAAAATAAATATTGTGTAACCTTTACAGCTCTAAATGAGTTGGGCTGACTGAATGAAATCAATTCATCCAAAATGTACGTGTTTCTATACAAGATGATGAACTCTGCAGGGCTAAATGTGCTAGATTTACTTCCTTGTCAAACTTGACAACTTGGTGGTTGATGTAATTCAAGTTCACGGCTTCTATCTGGAATCGGTCATTTTGATTTCTGGTAATGGCATTTAGGATGGCGACCACCTTCTGGTTATGGCCATCTTGGATGACGTCATCAAAGGCAGCAACTTTCAGCAGGTGTGGCTAGCTTAGTTTCTGAAGACGTGATTAATAATAGCGGCTCTTATTGGGTACTGCCATCGTGGAGAAATACGATACTTTCCCTGCATTGGCCTAAAAGTTAAATTGTGGATATTTTTTTCTGAAAACAGTTTAGGAGGATTTTCGGAAGTCATTGACGTAGTTGTTGAAGTGACTTGATCCGATCTCTCTGGTGAGTTCTAAAACGTCGTTGGCTTGTCTTGGAAGGGAGTTGGTGGAGTGTTGCAAATCTTGTATGTTGCCAATGTTTACTGGGGCTAATGGCCAATTAAGTCTTTATCTGTTTAATCTGTCATAGTTTAAATTATCTATGCCTTGTTATTTTATTTCCGGTACCTGCCTCTGGAACCTTCGAGAAAATTCTATTACCCAAAATACCTTTGTTATTTCGCGGTTGTCAGGGGTGACCAATCCGCATAAAAGCAGCGGTCCGACCATGAAAAATCAGAAAGCCTTCGGGCCAGCCACCCGGCTGGTCCTCCTCGACCCCTGCTAGGCCCTTCTGGTTAGGGGAATTTCTGGCTACTAAGCCTTTAGTAGGCCTGTTTTTACTGAACCCTTAGTTAGGGTAGCTTCCCTGGTTAGGCCCAAAGTAGGCTCCTTTCTTTCAGTCCTAAACTTAAACCTAGAGTTCTGACCCTAACATCCCCAATCAGTCTAGACCTCTCTCCCACTTTTCTAGCTTATTTCGTCATGGTGCCGAAACCCGGGAATGGGTTAGGGGTCCTTTAGATTGGGGATTCGAGTCTGGGTCCTTTAGGTTTACTTTTCGACCCTTTTAGGAGTTTTTCTTTTCCCTCGGGAAAAATAAGGTAAAACGTGGGTAAACCTTTTGGTTAAGCCTGGGCCTTATTTTTCAAGTTTTTGTCTTTTCGTTTGGCTTATTCTACTCGTTAAGCCTAACGTGCTCGGATCTTGTCCAAAATTGGTAGGGGCATGCAGAAGGGTCATATGAACCCGTTTTTAGGGTTTAGAATGGTAAGCCTAATTTAAACCTAAAAAATAGGCCTAAATTTTTTCGACTCAAAAGAAGAATTAGTTACAAGTTTCGTTTTTGCCATGGAAGCGATTTTCTTAGGATGTTTGTAAAAACGATTTTCGCTTTATTTAAAGCACGATTGCTCATAGAAGCAAAATTCTACTTTGAAGGTTTGGTTGTAAAACCTATTCGTGTTCACCGATGGCTCATAGAAGCATAAATTCTCTTTGTAGGGTTGTTTATGAAAACAATTCCTTTTAATGTTTGCTCTTAAGAAGCAATTTCTTGTCTTCAACGGTTTTTTTCCCCAAAGGGGTTTTTTTCCCCATAATCAACCTAATTTTTTCGGCCTTTTGCAAAATCCCCAACTTAATGAATTTCAATGTTAGCGATATTCCAGCTTTCTTTTGCCCACTCAGTGGCAAGCATCAGTTCAGTCTTTACTTTTTCATTGGAAGTATTCGATGCATGTTTGGCCCATTCAGTGGCAAATGTTCGTAGTTTTCTTTTGCCCATTCAGTGGCAAGTGTCTGTAGTCTTCTTTTTTGCCTATTCAGTGGCGTTTTGTCGCAAATGGTCTTGCCTTTAGTGGCAACGTTCAGCAGTATGTCGTTTGTTTTTCGCTTTTGCTCTGGTTATAGAGGATTTGTTCGGGCTCAGGAAGCCATTTCTGTCTGTCTATGCCCATAGAGGTTTTCTGATTGGCTCATATAAGAGCAATCTCTTGTTGATTCCAAGGGTAGTTTCGCTCGCATGAGCAAACTTTTTCTAGTTCATATCCATCGGCTACAAACGTAGTTGTAGCCCAATTCCACACCGGTTGGGATTGGGGTTCCAACTCACCAGCGTAGGCGCACCAAGTCGTCTCCGGACGCAGGCTAACTTTCACTTATGTCAGGGTGAAGTTAGAATTATCGATCATGACCTTTGGACATCGGTTCCAGGGTAGCCCTTATGTGTTCTTAAAACCTCCAGTTGTTTAAGAATTACAGTCATCCTTCACGTTCATTAGCGAAAACAAGAAAGTGTTTCTTGTGCTGTTAATACAGAGCATTTATTTGTAGCTTTACAGACATCTTTTCAATAAACATTGAACATGGTTAGAGTGTAAAAATATATGTACTCTTTCAGTGTTACAAGATTTGCAAGCAGCAGCGTTTCAGCTTCTTGTGGGTTTGGGAATATGGAGAGGGAGGAGTTTTTAATTCACTGGTTATTATGCTTGGCCTGTTTTGCAACATTTCGTTTTGTAATGTGTGTCATGTATTGGGTTTTGTGAGTGGCGTGGCGTGCCAGGCTGTACAAGTTTAGGATTCGTACTTATATTTTTTTTTTGTTTTGAAATATTTATAATAGGCTAGCTTGGAAAGATGGTGCATGTGGTAAACTCGGTTGATATCCATAAGTTCTCTTCGTGTCTGGTTCGTCTGTGTGTGAACTGAAGCACATTCTTCGGAATGGGTGAAACATTGCATAAGTCAGTTCAATTCTATTCACTCGTACTTTGTCAGGCTACGGCAAAACATTCGACAATACCACGTGCTTGTCAATTCGTACGGCGTGTAAGCACGTGGTATTGTTGACAATTTGGGAGTAGCGATGTCATCATTTCTTTTTGGTACCGTGGCCTGTTGGTATGACAGAGCTACATTTTCATTGGGAGAAAGTAACATTGGAGAAAGTTTATGATATATGTTATATATAAACATACAATTTTGTTAACGTGATTAAGCTGAAGTGTAAAATGTCTTCATTGCCGATTTACCAATTATGTAAGAAAGTCGTCTGGACCCAGGAGTATGGGGGAGGGAGATTGCCAGAGAAGTCCTCAGTCCGGATCGATTTTTTTAACGCATCAAAGACGTACCTTACGGAAAATGATCTTCAATTAGGGTGTTTCATAGATTTTTTCAAGAATGATTGATTGATTTCTTAAAGGGAGCGGTGACCAACTAACGATCTGTTGCACACGGTTTAACTGAATGCAATAAAGGTTGCATATCAAGAACATTATATTTCGACAAATAAATACTAAATCAATTATGCATGTAACAAACATGCGTGTTATAATATACTGTTGGGTGTCAATCACAATAATAATTGTAACTGCGAATTCTGATTTATGCACCACTGCAGGCACACGTTCTTCTACCTCCTACACCCAATTTAGCAAAAGGTTCTTCACATACCAGTTTCTACCTATGTACAAAATTTAGAATTGTTTTAAATCTTCCACAGAAGCTGCACAGGTGGGAACATTTTTGTTATGTCAAACAACCAGTCTGCTATAGTGAACCATGCTTATACAACAACAATACTTTGCCACATTGTCTGACAATTAGTCACTGCAACAATAATAGCATGTAAGAGTTTGCTGTTAGCAATGAAGCATCTCATCAACTTGGCAACGACTCGTTAGCGAGTGTCTATATTTGGCTGCCTGCTGAATAAAATTACCTTCCATGCAAACTTTTTCACATTCCTCTTGGTTTAGAAATCGGTTTCCGTTTCCGTTACAGCCTCCATAGAAAAATAGTTCGCACTGTTTGTTGTTTTTGTTGAAGTAATATCGTTCTACACGTCCTCTACATAATCCTGCATCGTAATCTAATGAGCACACATCTGGATAAACAAACAAATAGGAAGAAAAATGTAAGGAGAAAAATCAGACAAGAATGTGCAGTCGCCATGTAGTTAGTGCCAATTTTCAAGAAAGTGAAATCAAACATGAAAGTAACGGCTTCTACACAAGCACTCCCAAATAAGTATACCGCGTGCTCACAAAGTTAGTTGTTAAAGCTTACTGTTGGATACAAATAAATTCTAAAGTAACAAAATTAAAAACATTGATTTTTGATAACATTGCCTTCTAGCTTGTCTCAGAGTTCCAATCATTTAACTAAAAAAAGGGTATGGCAGGTAAAATTTCACTTTGTTGAGTAACTTCTGATAACTAAAAATTGAAAATGGGATACAATTTACTAGCCTGCCTGTGAGAAATGACTTTCTGTTAGTCTTTTTTTTTAGGAAAAAATACACTGATACGAATATTTAACGTATTAGTTCTGAATAGTCATACTTCATATGTGTTTTTCATTTTGTGGACCATTTGAATTGGGATAACATGACGCTTTACTTAAATCAGTGTACTAATGCCATTTACGAAAACTCGCCAAGCAATATGTACGACAATACGTGAACAACTCTGAAGTTTATCTTTCTTGTAATGTATTGGTAATTTACCGCACAACGATGTTTCTGCTTTGGAGCTTCGCTTTTTGTTAGATCGAATCCAATCAGGCTCTCGTCTCGTAATATATTTAGTCCCAGATTGCAGGCAGAAGCCTTGGACCTGATGGTTACTAGTTGTACTCGACACTACCGATCATTGCGAGGTACAATAAGGAGCGCTGCAGCTCTTGGTCAATGACGAAACCAATTTTCGATCCTAAAAAACTGGTCAGAAATGTTTGATATGAATTACGAGCATATTAATTCATCACACAGTTTCAATTATTATAAAATACGATGTCATGTAATATTGGTTCAAGCTCGCATACGCTGTTGTCAGCTAGGGTTAAGTAGGCTGGTAACCATGATTTGATAGTTTCCTATTCCATTCCTTATCAAAAACCGCGACCTGATGAGATGTGAGTGTAAGGCAGGGGCCTTGGAACTGGCCATTACTTGTTGAACCCCACACTACCCACCATCGCGAGGTAGAGTAAGGAGTGCTGCAGCTCTAGGTCGATGACGAAACCAATTTTTGATCCTAAAAAGCTCGTCGGAAATGTGTTATAAGAATTATGAGCATATTGATTCATCACACTCTTTCAATTATTATAAAATAAGACGTAATGTGATATTGGTTCAAACTCGCATACACTGTTGTCAGCTGGAGTTAAGTAGCTGTTAACCATTATTTTTATAGTTTCTCATTCCATTCCTCATCAAAAACCACGACCTAATGTCAAGTGAGTCTAATTTCGGGACTGTTGACTAGAAATGTACGTCCCAATTATCCTCTAACACTTTAATGATCCCCTCGTTATTCCTTCCATGCATTCAGTATTATTATTAGTATTTCACCATTCGTATATGCAAATTGCTGAAAATTATATGTATATTCCGTCAACAGGTTTGTATAAAGCTAATTCATAGCACAAACTGCCGTGTCACACCCTACATAAATTGATAAAACCACCAATTTAAAAAAAATAAAAAAATTAAAAGAATAAAACCCCAACCAGCATTCCCTTTCAAAAAAGGAAAATTGATACTGAAAACCCCTACCTCCACGTGGGATGCCAGGTGAGCAAGATGCGGGTTATGGAAACTAACAGCACCACATGGGTTTAATGATGAGGTAACTTGCTGGGATGATTTTCGCAAATGTTTCTTTCTTTAAAACATATTTAGTTTAAGTGTGTAAATAGTGGGAAAATACTCCTTAGTATATTTGTTTTCTGGAAGAAGATGGTTATGCACTGGCTTGGTGTGATAAAATAACCAAAATATTCCAAATTAATTCTGGCCCTAGTGATTCGTTCGGTAAACAAGATTTGTACATTATCCAGTGTTGGGGTTTGTACATTATCTACATGGTGTGCCCTGTAGACAGCTTACGGGGTGATGTTCCTGTTGCAAAACAGTGCTGAAGTAAGGAGATTGACTCCATTTAAAATTTGAAATTGGATTTTTGGGATGTAATTTGATCTTTAAGTTTTTGAAGGATCTTACCTACATACGTGCCTTGCCGTCCTTTTTCCACACGGGATCCGATAAACTGTACTCTTAGTATACTCTTAGTATACTCTTAGTATACCAAGTGTCGTCTGCTTTATCTTATTAATTTTTGCTTGTTCTTAGTGAGCTGCTTAAGATTGGGAAGTTTTTCGGATACAAGACGGTTGTCCTGTGCAATAAGGTTTTTCTTGCGCATTTCAGAGATGCCCTGTACGTACGTAAGGCAATGTGATGAAAGTTACAGGGCATCTCCGAAATGCTCAAGAAAAGACTTATTGCACAGCACGTCCGTCTTATATCCGAAAATCATCCCAATCTTAAGCAGCTCAAGGCATTAAAAACCTAGCAACTGCATAAATATGCAGTAAACAGACAATGTTTCGGGGACTGCTGCTCCCCGTCATCAAGTGCAAAGTAGTTTAAAACTACAGCACACGTATCATGCCACAGTCAAAGCTCAACACCAATACACACACAAATTTAAAAGTTAAAAAACCAAAACTTAAAACTAAAATCCTAAGCTTCCCTGAGCAGAATAGGTTAGCAATAGGTAAAACCTGACCTGTACCCTGCGAGTGCAGGTTCAAAGTGAGGAGCAACAGAATTTTCCTTCGTTTTATGTTCTGGTGTATCTGGATTATTGGAAGGTTTTAGATTGGGGGAGGGGTAGACAGTTTGTTATTATACTGTGAAATTCCTAAATCGTGCAAGGGTTGGTACATATTCTTTTATGTTTTTGTTTTCGACGGATGGTTTGTGTGATAAAATCACTAATATTTCTCAATTAATTCTATATTGTTATTTATCTGTGAAAAGAATGATTTTCCATGTCTGGAGTGTGCCTTGCTTTTAGCCAGTTAGGAGACATACCTGTGCTGAGGCAGTGTTGTAGGAATGAATTCGTAGTTACATTTAATTTAAAATTAGATGTATGGGCCGAAAGTCTTACACAAAATTTCAGTTAACTTTGTCCCACATAACTGGCTGTGCATGTGGGGTGAGAGCAAAGAACTAGTATTACGCGAGAACTGGTATTTACGTTGATTATTTTTTTAAAAACCTTGAAAGAGTAATGTAATTTTAAATGAATAGTTAATGAATGTTTTGTGGGGATTTTTTATCCGATGGTGGGAGGGGGATGTCCAAACTAAGGAGATACATGTCAGTGAATCTTGGGCTAACAAATCTAAATGCGACCAAGTATTTTTCAATGTCCATAAACAGACACGTAACGGAAATCAACTGTCAATGAGATAAGGGCAGTTTCAAAGCCGACATGGCATGGCATTGAAAAACGAGGCACTTTAGCCTATAGTTTGCACAATTTTACGCTAAATTCAACAATTTTACAGATATCATTTACCGATACTATTCCTACTATTCTTACCTGTTAATGCGTTGTATGATACATTCTTAACCAATAAGAATAATAATAACAATTTGTCATGATTGAAACAGGTCTGGCAAGGATCCTAAGATCGCTAATAGCCTGCCTAGGAGCCTAACAGCCAGCCTAATAGTACATGAGCTAGCTAATGTGACGTATGCACTTTTATGTACCCTACATTTTATTGCTTGGCCGTATTACTTATCTCAAAGAGCGTTCAAAACAATTGGTCATGAGAGCTACATCATGTTCGTTTGTCCGCTGTATTGGAAAATAAGCCTATTTTCGTTTATGCGTATCTCCCTTACTGGTGACCCGATTTTAAGTTTCTTACAGCTCATTTTAACAGCCATTAAATGCCCTACAACTTTTGCTGTACGGCGTTTTTGGGTCATCCCATTATTTTTTGAGAAAAGCAAGATTTTAATGAATTTTAAATGAAAAGGGCCGTTTTCTGAGTAAAATCCTTATAAAAGTGTGAGAAGGATGCTATTAGAAACAGACTGGTACGGAATAAATGGTTGCTGATTAAACTAACCGTGTTCCATGATCCAGTAATAAAGACATATTTTTCAATAATGGCAAAACATTATTTGTTTATTTATTTGCACTTTACCTAACTATTTCAAATCCCGTTTTTTAAATAAAAAAGTCACAGCACAACTTTTCAACCATGTAGGGCCAAACATCTCCTCTAAAGACTTTCTGGCAATTATAGGGCCTAGGAAAATGTTCAGATTCGGATGCTCCCCTTCATTTAAAGTACCCTCGTTTTCTCTGTCACTACAGTCCAATGGATCTAAACCTGTTCACACATTTAATGCATTAATCAATTTAAAGTTCCGTATTTCGTGTGACAGTATTGATGGAACTCAATTGATCCATTGTACATAAACTTGAGCCAAGCGCATGAAAAAAAAAAACCCTTCTGCTCTCTTTTCCATGTCCATTCAAATGTGCCTTGCCAAATGAGGTAGCAGGTCTATAACGTAAAATTTGCCATTTCCAAACTGCTAACTTTATTACTACTTTGTTGGTGGTATCGTATCCTGCCACAGAATGAATTTTTGGTAAAGTTGTCCAAACAGTTTATGGTACTGTTTTCAGTAGCAAGGGAGTAAAGTGAAATACACCGGGAAGCATTTCCCACTGCAAAGGCAATCAAAAGTTCTTTAAGGTTATAATTTGTCCACATATCATGGTAATTATACAATGCACTAACAGCGATGCAATTTTTAGTAGAACAAACCACAACTTCACTCACTTTTGAAGAAATTGGCACATGACAAATACGGGCTAGTTTCCTGTCATCTGTTACTTTAAGATCAGATGCTAAACTTAACTCTAATTTCATTTTTAATAATCAAGCATACTGGCTGATCTCCCTTCAGCACTCCACCCAGAAAAAAGAGAACCGAGGTCTTTTATTGGATGCGAATTTCTGAGATAACTAGTCAATAAAATAAGACTGTAGTATTTAAAGGCCCAGTAAGGGTGAGGTTCTGTAGGAAGAAGCATGCTATTATTTTGTGATCCGGGTTCCACAGATAAAAAAAAATTTCTTTAAATACCTGGACTATTCAAACCCAGTTACACTTTTCTCCTAATAGATGCCAAAAATAATGCCTCCACCCTTGCTTTTGTGCAAGCTTGACATTTAGCTTTCGAAAGGTTGCCATGTCTTCAGCTTTATAGATTTCAATAGTAACTCCTTGAAAATGGAATATAGTTTACAATTGCTGTGCCAAGAGATTGTAAGCATCAATAACAGGCGCAGTTTGTAACTGTGTAACAGGCGCAGATTCTAACTGGTGAACAGCTGGGATTTAACAGGTTGCTAAAATTCCATTTCTGGTTAAACACAAGAAGGCAGAGGTTATAGTTCATGAGTCAAAAGGGAGCTCATGTCGTACCCAGGATGCAACGCCTATAGCAGAGTTCGTACAAAGTTGGTAGCCTTAAAAACAGCAGAATCTAGTGCTTAATATCTGTTAGTCGATTTTGGCCAAGCATCATTGAATGAGCACATGGGAAAATAGGGCAGAAGAGATTTCTCATTCATTTGGGTCAAGTTTATGTTCAATGGA
>JAHWFP010062370.1:6200-23052 GCA_023313725.1 Lithobius niger
ATTATATTATATTATATTATATTATATTATATTATATTATATTATATTATATTATATTATATTATATTATATTGTGAATGTAATAATAATAATAACACTTTAACCCATGGGGAAAAAAGATCGAAGGAGGGAATGAACAGGGATGGGATCTGTTTATGTAATATTGAAAAATACGCATTCGGTCCCCAGACATGTTGGGACTATGCTCACAGCCTGATCTTGAATAAAGTCAGAGGAGCAACATTAACCTCGTCGTGCAACGCATTCTGAACGTTAACCATTCTGTTACTAAAAAATATTTTCTACCATCAAGTCTCGTCTTCCATACAGTTAATTAATTTGCACTTATGGCCCCTCGTTATACTCTGTTCTCTTACACAAAAGAAATAGTTGATCCAATGTGGTTGGTCCATGCAAAATAGAAAATGTAAGATGTAGGTCAGCACGAAGCCACTTCAATTCTAGAGACTTGAGGTTCAATTTCTGCAAGCGGTCTTGGTAAACAGAGGATAAAAACCTGGCATGATTTGAAGTTTCTTTGTACACTCCCTAAATGTTTAATGTTTCCTAACAGATAAGTGGACCAAATTTGAGATGCATATCCCAAAATGGGTCTAACACAAACTTTGACAAACTTCCTCGATGTAAAACATCGCTTAATAATTGCTGCTCTTTGCAAACAATATTGTCAATATGCAAAGCTGACCAAATGCACAAGTTTTTAACAATGTCACAATTTGATATTTCAATAACCTGAAAACTATAGCCTATTTCTTTTTTTTCCACCTAAATTCAGGCGGTTGTATTTCTGCACAGAAATTGGTAGTTAACACAACTGGGACCAGTCACTTACTTAATTTAAAGAACTACCTTATCTAATTTAGCATTATCATTTGCCCAGCGCAAAAGGTTAATATCATTGGCACATTTGAACAAGGGAATGTCTGTTTTACATTTCAAGTCGTTGATAAAAAAAAAACCAAGAGCAAGGGACCAAGCATAGACCCTTGAGACACTTTGCTGACAACTGGTAGTAGCCTACTTTGACTAAGTCTGAGAGAATGTAACTTAAAAAGTAGTTTACAATGTACAACCGACTCAAAGGCTGTTACGTAAAGGTTACATTTAGTGAGGTCAGGCTGATCATTGATAAAAAATTAAGAGCAGCAAAGGGCACAGAAGTGTTGCCTGCAGAACATCACTGAGGCAGGGGTCCAGTCTGAGACATATTCTTTGCAGCCAGAATGAAAACTTCTAAGCCTATCAAGCAGGTTGCCACTGATGCCATGAGTGTCAAGTTTCCTGAGAAGACTGTCGAGGACAGTGTCGAAATCTTTTTAGATTGACGTCATGGCGGTGTGGTTGTTAACAGCGTTCGACAAGTAGCCAAAGAACTCAAGAAGGCTGCTTTGAAGCTTACCTTGCATGAAACAATTAAACAATTAAACAATGTTAGAACAATATTAAAATCGCCGCAGATTATGGTCCATTGGTCCTACTAGGGTTAATCAACGCAACATTAATGGTGGAGCATTTCAAGGAAGCGGTTGAACGCTGAAATGTCACTGTCACAGACAATGCCATTATAGACATAGCAATTGGTGTGTATTTCACCATGGAGTATAAAACAGTCTTCCATTTGTTGATTTCATTAGAAGCTCTCAGTATGGGATAGAGAGCATTACTAACACCAATGGTGACTCCACCATTGTGCTAATGGAATGACCAGCACGAAACATAGTGAAATTGGGGAGGAAGTCATCAAATGACTGGGGCTTGTAATGTGTGCTAATAGCGGTAATGGTATGTGTAGTCGTGGACCGACTTGGCAATAGGTCGATGTTTGGTTGGGCGTCATCAGGAAGGAACATGGTTTGGGGAGGTTGGAAGGAAGGGGAAATTTGGTTTGGCAGGCACTTTTGGTTGTGTCCTATGGTTAGATTTAAAAGTTTAGGGTTGTGCTGAATAGACACGTTGATGATACGGCGATCGAATAGGGGGTTTGGGGTTTGGTAGGAGGGGATGAATGCTTGGGCCTATACTAGTAGGGTTGGGGTTAAAAGGGGTTGGGAGAGGATCATCATTAGGACGTGCAACATTTGTTAGCACGAACCTGTCATTAACATTAGCATGCTAACTTCTTTGGTGAAGTAATGAAAAGATGATACCATAAGGCCAAATTTCAGGTTTAAAAAAGCTGCATAAGGACGATGCTGAAACTTCTAAGTAGAACCAAGAATTTATAAATCCCCCCCTATAAATTCTTGGTAGAACGAATAATAGGCAGGGAATTTGAGGTTTTGCAATCTGACATATTTGAGCTTCATGGGCATTGAGGTGGTTGTAGCTGTCAGCAGCTGTAACCTTTCCTGAAATCTGCTGACAAAAGTAAAAGCCTATGTATGTTTTGTGGGCTTAACAGGTGTGATGTTGGTATTAGCATTGCTCCTGTGCATTTGGGTGGCTTTGCGGGAGTTCGATGGGCACCTCCTACCTCTGGATGTTTGTTTTTTTTGCACGCACAATTGTTCTTATATGTGGGGCATGATTGGGATGGACGTTGCTCTGCTGCTGCTGCAATCATTACAGAAACTTTGGTCACAGAACCAATTTAAGTCATAAAATGAGTCCAAAATAGATCCAAAATTCTTCACAGCAGACCCCAGTGCCTAAACGTTTTCAAATGTTTGGTTCCCATGCTTCCCAAGCAAGTCACAGTCCGAGGTGTTACAAGTGTTTGGCACTTGTCTGGCCTCTTGTTGATGAAAAATTATGACTTGGATTGGCTGAGTGATCCCAACAGGCCACCAAGGCCCCAATTTGAGCACACTTGGTTACAATTGGTGACTTCAGAATATTCTGCTTTGGTCACATAAGACCACCATTTGGCCACAGCTTTGGGATTTAGCACATTGACCCTTGTGTAACCCCACTTGGTCACTAACTATGACTTAAGAATATTACAACTTGGTCCCACAAGGCCCTAGCTGGTCGTGGTTTGGAACCAACTTGGTGCAAGTTTGACCCTACTTGGTCACAACTAGCGACTTCAGAATATTCAGGCTTGGTAAGACCCCATTTGGCAACAGTTTGGGGGTTTAACACATTGACCCCACTTAGTCCCAAACTGTTTGACTAACTGTTTGAGAAACTGTTTGGCCCCACTTAGTCTCAAACGGTGACTAAAGACTGTTACATTTGCAACTTGGTCACACAAGGCCCTAGTCAGTCATAATTTGGTATTTGACCAATTTGGCCCCAGCTTGAACACAGGTGGTCAGAACTGGTGACTTTTCAGAACATTCAGGCTTGGTCAACCAACCCCCATTTGGAAATGGTCTGGGTTTTATTACATTGGTGCTGTCTGGCCCCAATTACGTTTATAATCACGAAGATTACACTTGGCCACAATCTAGGTCGAAATAACCCCCCCCCCCCTTCCCCCAAAAAACGGATACTAAATATATATCACTGAAAACACTATCCCTGTTGAAGGATAACTGGAAGACATTTTTTTTTTTTACTAAACACTGGAAAATCTACATAATAATTCTGGATCCCGGCTGAGCTGATAAAAGGAAAAAGAAAGTTAAAGGAAAGTTAAAGGAAAACCGGAAGGACAACAATCACTTTAATCGCTTATCATTGTTTTCGTGTACGTGTAATGTCTTTGCTACGTGGCTAACAATTCCTGGCGATTGAAAACTATCGTCCAAACCGTTGATTGTTGATGGGTAAAATGAAAGAATCATTTGCATTTAGTGTTTTGTACTAAGCAGGGCGTACGGCTCCGGGCCACGGCTCTCAATAAATATATATGTGTGAAAGAATCCATGTTTCAGCTAATTGCGTATAGTTTTAAATCAAACTAAGCTACGGTGTGCGAAAATGGGAGTGGGAGTGGGGAGTTGGGAATGGGAGTGGGGAGTTGGGAATGGGAGTGGGGAGTGGGAGTGACGGGGTTGGGAGTGGGGAGTACGAGTGGGGAGTGGGAGTGAGGGGGTTGGCAGTGGGGAGTGAGGGGGTTGGGAGTGGGGGTGGGAGTAGGGCCGGGAGGGGGAAGAGTGGGTCTGTAAACTTAATTCATGACCGGCCCCGTGCGTAGCACCAGCTTCGTCTAGTAATTAATAATATCAAATGATCAAAAATATTTAAAAATGAGCTTAAAAATTTGGTATGTAATTAAAAATAATAAAAAATTGGTTTCAACTACCTTCAGTGTTACCATATTCTGTTCTGTACAACAAACTACTTTTCAGAAAGCTGTATTGCACATTTTATAATAACATGCTACTTTGAAGAAAGCCATACATACTAGTGTTAACAGGAGTGTAACAATACCATTTCCCTTTGACCAAAATATTTGTATTACCACCGTCCAATTTTCTGAGCATGCGACCCGTTGGACCACTGAGCCGAATTATTTAAGTCTTAAAGTGACCGTAACGTAATGCTGTAAGCCCATGTGTTACGTTTACGACTATTTTTAAAAACTTCGACTAAGACAGGGTGTCCCAAAAGTCAGGGGTCACCCGAGTGATACAGTGGGTTTTTATGCTGATATTCTGGGGATTTTTATCTTTGTTCATGCTGATGGAATGCCATCATGAAGAAACATAAAAATCCCCGGCATATCAGCATAAACACCCGATATCTCACACGGGTATATCACCCAGGTTACCCGACTTTTGGGACACCCTGTATATTATTTAAATCTTTTACTTTATTTTCGTTAAATAGGTAACAAGTTTGTTTAAATGTAAGTTTGCCGACCTAACGTTTATCTATGGTTTTAGCAACTGGTTGAAGTGTTGGGCAATGCAGCTTGACCAATACAAACATGCCCAATTCTCTAAGGAACTGGTGGTTTTGAGGATGTACTATCTCCTTAATGTTATTAACTGCATGTTTGTCTCCTTGGCGGATGCACATTGTTTTCAGGATTTCTTGTTCAGAGTTAAATACTAAACATTCATGGGTCAATATGTCAGATGTCATGTCCGATGGTGAGGTGATACGATTGGAAATAAAACAAAACATCATGTCGGAGAGGACAACATTTTGCCTGGGTGAAACCATTGCTATGGTGTGGGTAAAACCAAGAATTCTTGGTAATGCTCACAACAGCATCATCGGAAGGTGCGTTTTTCAGATCAGTCTGGGCTTCGTGGACTAACTGTTCTGAATTTTCTGGAGGAGCACCAGTTGAAACATCCAACTTGTAACCCAGTTACCCATCCATCTGGAATCAAGCACTTAATGCATAAAAACAATATTCTTGCTGGTTTGACTTGGTAGTTTTGTAAGGCTGTGAGAAATGTTGCTCAAATGTGCATTAAAGGTCGACGAGTCTCAGATTTGTCGTATAAAGGAACCAACAATTATTTCTTATGTAACCCAAAGTAGACCCGAGGTCGACAATTCTAAAGGATTATTGAATAAAACAGCACCAC
The DNA here is from genome assembly GCA_023313725.1 of Lithobius niger. NCBI lineage: Eukaryota > Metazoa > Arthropoda > Chilopoda > Lithobiomorpha > Lithobiidae > Lithobius > Lithobius niger. The sequence continues at coordinate 11,654 of JAHWFP010062370.1, forward strand.
ATTTTTATTGTCAAAACATCATTTACATTAACAGAGATTAAAAAGGCCTTCGATATACAATCACTTGACTGCCTGCTTGTACTAAATATAAAGCAAGATCAATGCTACATGTATCAGAACATGTGTTCACAACAAAAGTAACAGCACAGAACAATTGGCATTTTCAACAAGTCTGAAAATCAAATGTACCACTTTAAGTAGTCTTAGGGAGCGCCAATGTTACAAATTAGACCCCAACAATATACGGTTCAAAATTACGACTCTAAATCACAACATCCATATAACAATCACAGGAAGAGGCTATTAGAAATCAAACTTATTTTAAAATCAGTTTATCAATACATTTCAGAATGGATTCAGTAATTGCCGCAACAATTATTTGCATGTTAAGAGTACTAAAGCCAAATTTTATAAATGTACTGTACATACACATATTTAATTATTTATCAACTGCGACTATGTCACATATGTTTAATAGTCGCAGCCAGAACCAATCTATTTACTCAAATCAGGTGCACAATACAATCTATTCACTAATTTCCCACATTTTATTCAACACCAAGTATGTAATTACCTCTCTGGGGATGAATCAGCCTTTTAAATACATGAATTAGGTAAATTTTCAAATACACCGGGGTTTCTGTTTCTGGCTAAAAGATGCATCCTGGATGTAGGATCACAGTGCTAACTATCACTATCTTGGCCAGAAGAAACACTGCTGTTTCGAAAATTTGCCTTATCCATCTATTTAAAAGAAAACTATGTGACAGACTAGACTATTCTCTCAACTTAATAATACTTCACACAGTTACTAGTTCATTTAAACTTCAAATAATATTTATTAGAAGATATCATCAAGTCTACTATCAGTGTAACATCTTACGGAGTTTGTATAGAGCCAGTGAAAGTTGGACTTTGACATAAGGCTATCTTTGCTGGAAATATGCAGCCACACAACGTTGCTTAAAACGTTCCCGTCATAGTACGTAAACTTCAACCTCGCCATTAAACAGCATATTAGAACATTCAACTTATGTAGTATTCTATGTAAGTTTTTTACTCAGATTTGACACTAATTAAAAAATTATTGCTTAAATAGTTTTTGTCCAGGTAGCACTATAGTTTGTTCCACATTTGTTTGCAGGAAACTGACTGTATGATGCCATGTTTCCTTGCACTATGATTAAAAAATATGGGGATATCACACTTGTATCCTCTACACAGTTTCTGTTATAGTCTACACTAGTGGGATCTTTACATGTTTTTTGCACTAGTAGTGTAACGAAACATGGCATCATACAGTCAGTTTTCTGCAAACATAATGTGGAACAAACTGTACACAAAATACAATCTTGCCATTACAAAGTTTATGAAATAAATAATTTTTAGTTTTTTTTTACTACAGAACTACAGTGTAGTTGACTGGTTTACATTTTTTGACAGGTAAAAGCTCGTACGAACCACCAACTTTAGTTTGTTAAGATTCAACAGTAATTATCTCCAATTAGTGGTAACTATGTTAAACATAACTTGAGATTTAAATTTTTTTAAATTATTTTCATGTATATTCTCTACTACTAATAATACAATTTGTACTTGCAATGCTACAAATCAGGCAGTTTGTTCAATTTACCATTAGGTAGCACACACTGTACTTGGTGCAATTGCCCGCATACAGAGACCAACCGAAACGTGGTGGTCATTTGTGTAATTCGTTCCGTATAAGAGATCGCATTTTGCCATATTTGTTATTAATGTGGGTAGAATACGTTTTTGTGTAGACATTTAATTGACAGGAGAAATTGACAACAATGCATTTCAGTAATAATTACAGTCAAAATTCAATCATAAACTCAGATATAAGAATGTAATGTGCAACTATCAGTAAGCAAATATATACTACATAGGTAAGATCATAAAACTGCACATTCGATCACTAATCACGTAGTTCATTACCAACGAAAAGTAACAATACGTATCCAATGATTTTCGAATTTGTCGTTTTTTTTTCTTTCTACAGAACAGTAGTGAAGTTGACCGGTTTAGAACTTTTGAAGGTATATTAAAAATAATTGTTATAATCAAAAAATGTGACTGCTACTGACTGCCGAAACAGGACTAAAAAGGCATCAATAATTACCTCCAATTAGTGCTAACTCTGTTATATAGAAGTTGAAATTTTATTTTTAAGTATTTTCTTGTTCACTCTTTACTACCAATAATACAATTTTTTACTGCAAATGCTACACAGACAGTTTATTAAATTTAGAATTAATTAGAAGACACTACTTGATGCAACTGTATGAGAGAGAGAGAGACATTGGCTGAAACGTAGTGGTCACTTGTACAGTTCGTTCCATGTATAGATAGCATTCTTGCCATTTGTCATTAATGTGAGCAAAATTCTTTTTTTTTTTCTATAGTTGACGTTTAATTGATCGGGGAAATTGACATAAAATCAATTCACTAATTACAGTCATAATTCTTAAACTCTCTAGATGTAAGAATGTGCAGCTCAGTAGGCAAAAAGATACAAGAAAAGATCATAAACTGCACATTTAGTCATTCAGAATTTAGTTCATCGTGAAACAAAATACGTACATCCCAATATGTATTGTGTTGTGGACAGCATTAATTAATAAGCAGAGGGCACTTTTTCATCAATTTGTTTGAGTGCTTATAGCTTTTATTCAATAACCGGTAAAGCACTGTCACTATGACCTTATCATTTACGTTGAGAGTGACGAGCCAGGTGCAACTTCGGCCTGCTGATATTTACCATGTTCAAAGGGCAACGAATATAGATTCTTGGATTAACCTTATTTAGCAAAGTTGGCTTTTTGTTTCTGTAAAATTTAAAGCTACCCTCTTGAATGTCAATCAAACACCTCTCACCCTTTGGTTTAACATACCTTGGAACTTGTTCACCATTTCCCATTTTCTTTTCATGACTACAGCAAACATCAAGCATTATTAATGGCATGGGAGTTAATGTTGCATCGCACATAAGTAAGTAGTAGCCGTACATTAACCACAAAATGGAAAGTAAATGGAAAGTAAATGGCAGTTGCCTATATTTTTTCCCTGGTCTTGTAGGGTAAAACTTCTTTAAATGATTCCCACATTCATTTTAGACTTTATTCGATTAACAATTTGTATTGCAATAAGAACTCCAAAAATGATAATACTCACAGCCACTCAAACTCTAAACAATGTCGGTTATATGCTTTTGTTTGAGTTTCTAGCAAGGAAAAACAGCTCAAAACATTTGCCACATTTTAAACCTTAGCACACCTTTTTGAAGATGATACAGGTCATCTAAGAGAAGTTACAAGATCAAACTGGGAAAAGTTCTGATGATGGCATGTAACGGGAAATGCATACCCGCTAACCACACCAGGAATCCTCTGAACTCGGCAAGGCCAAAAGAATGTCTGGGACAGTCAGAATAATATTCCATGCCATTTTAAACCTTACCACACCTTTTTGAAGATGATACAAGTCTTGTAAGAGGAATTACAAGATCAAATTGGGAAAAGTTCTGACAATAGCATTTAAGGGGAAATCCAAACCCGCAAATCACACCAGGAAACCTCTGAGCAAGGCAAGACCAAAAGAATGTCTGGATCATTCAGAATAATATTCCATACCTGCAATATTATTCTGTTACAGACATTCTTTTGAGCAATTTTCCACACTATTAAGTCTCCCCACACGCTATCCGGGCAGAAGAGAGAGAAGAATCTCACACACAGCGCTCGATTGATTTTAATTGAAACCTGGTTGACAACCTCTGGAAACCCACATGCACTCATTTCTAACTTGTGGTCGTGAGTATGAGTGATAAAAACAATCAATTACTTGTAACTAGCTCTTGCCAAATGAACTGAACAACTGTTACAGACCCCAAAAATGGGCCTAAATCAATACTGTTTGTTTAAAATTAAGTTTAAATTTGATCAGGTTTGAAAAAAAGCAGTGGAAGAGGAAGAGGAAAATACACTATATTTGTAAACTCAGAGTAAGCATTCTTTACTGTGATGCTGATGGTGAATTTGAGATGCCTGCATAAGTAAAGCAAACTTGCAAAGCCATACGACATTCATTACAACCTACAAATTTACAAGAAGTCTTTTTTTTTTGGCACATACACGTTGTTGAAAACACAAAACCACGCGAAAGTCTGATACACTGACAGTAGCAAACCTTGCTCACGGTGACAGGCAGTGCATGCAGTCAATGGGTGAACGATAGTGCTTCTTTCCAAAGTTCAAGCAGAACAAGAATGATGGATAGTGCTAACTTTCATGTAGTCCACAAAATCATCAGATACCAGACTATATAAGTAAAACCAGCACTGGAAGAGTTTAAGAAAAAAATATAGCTAATAAGTGCATAAGTAAAACAATAAAACGCTACGTTTCAGGAAAATTTGCACCCCGTTATCAAGTATGGATATCAGCTCAAAGGCGTCGTACAAAAATAAAACAACAAATAAGAATCATGTTATGGCAGACACTCCTAATAAAATAAAATTTAAAAATGTGTAAAAACAAGAACCTATGCATTGCTGGCCAAAACAGGAAATACAATAGGAAGCCCAGCAATGCATAGGTTCTTGTTTTTACACATTTTTTAAAATTTTATTTTATTAGGAGTGTCTGCCATAACTCGATTCTGATTGGTTCTTTTATTTTTGTACAAAGCCTTTGAGCTGATATCCACACATGATAATGGAGTGAAATATCCCCGAAACGTAGTGTTTTAGCGTTTTACTTGTGCACTGATTAGTATATTTTTATCTTAAACAGATACCAGACCAGAATTTCCAGAGGCAACAACCAACGTTCGAAGTGAACCTGCCTTGTAAAAACCAGAGGCTACGGACACGTGCCAATTCGAAGGTAGAAAAATATCGAAGTCAAAGTAGAAGATATAACCAGAGTTAGAATTAGTCCTTAAGGGAACCTGAAGAACTCTGAAGAAACCAGACGAAGTTTTGTCGAAAATTTGCAAGACTAACGCTCGGTCTTCTTTTTGAAAACGAGTGAAATTAATGGTGAAGATTTTATTGACGATCGCAGTGAATTTCAAAGTTTTTCCAATACCGAATTTTTTAGAGATACCGAACAAATGGTAATAAAGCTTGTCCAGGAGGAAAGACTCATCCATGAAGGCAAGCTGATCCTTAACAACTGCAAAACCATTCAAAACTGGTTTAGAATTAGGTTAAAAAGGTAAAACTGCTAACATGAGCTGCATCAAAACCGAAGTTGGCAAACAATTTATTACTGACAACAACGATATTGTTAGTGTGTTTGGGGTGGCATTAGAAAACCACTCAACACCCTAACCACCCAGGACCAGTCTGGTCTCCATCAACTTCTGAATAAGTTCTCAAGCTCAGCCTGTAAAAAGCCTCCACCGACCCTCATAAAATACTGATAACTTTCCTGAAAACGAGCTAAAAGTTTAGGACATTTTTTCAAATATTTTCCAGTCTTCACAACCCTTGTCTAGCCTGTTGCCAAAATTGTGGGGAAAAATGATCCTGAGCAACAGGAATTTAACATGTATAGAAACGTTTTTCAACATGGTTTTGCAAAATAGAGGCCATTTCTAATGTGCTTGCCATAGTGTTTGTGTTTTCTTTCCTAACCTACTACACAGAAAATGACAATTGTCGAATATAACTGCTTTAAACAATGTCACAGTTCGACGTAAGCAAGAAACGTAAGTAAAAGCCAAGTCAAATAAAAGGAGTACTAGTCTCTCCCACTCGCCACAACAGAGTGCATTTAACAAGTTATGCATACGAGCCAGTGCAGTTTGACAGATTACAAGGCTCCACCTCCTCCTCCTATTCCGGCCTATTCTCAATAATATAACGGCCCCTTGCAAAAATCGGAGGTTTCCTGGGTCCAGTCCCTTGGTTTTCCCCCTCCCCTTACTAAACTTCTTTCTACTGCAAAAGCATCTAGCAAGGTTAAAAATTAACTCGGATCAAAATTTAAAATAATAATAATAATAATAATAATTGTACACCTCCTTAACTCTGCCTAAGTACTTAGATGCAAATTTTTGTTTGTTCAAGAGAACCCAAGAGAACTGAGTGCTCAGCCGGCATCTGTTCGAGTTTTAAAACACCCCTCAAAGACGGGTTGACACCAAATGAAATACTGCAGCGTATACCGGCATAGAATTCTGTCTAGCACTTGCTCCCAGCAAGGAAAGAAATTCACAAAGCAATACCTTTTAACACAGCAAATAAGCTATGTGCCTCACTGCTACCTCAATTATTGAGTAAAAATTTGGTACGACCATGTGCACCTGGGAGCGAACCATAACGGTTAACAATACTACTGTCACTAGATGGCGTCACAGTTTTTTCTTTATATTCTACCATGGCGCCGTCTTGTGGCAGTAATATGGTTAACCTTTACAGTTGCTGCCTGATGCACGAGCACGTACCGAATTTTTACTCAAGAACTGGAGGCACATGGCTTGTTTGTTGTGATAAAAGATGTTTCACAGTGCATTCCTTTGTTTGCTGTAAGCAAGTGCAGGAGAGAAGTAGATAATGCTAGATGGTGCTAGATGCTGCAAACTTCCGTTTGGTGGCAACTACCCTTTAAGCTTCTCCAGACATAATTTGTTGTATACAACAGAACATCACTATGAAATTACCCTCTTTTAACGGTTAACTGTTGAAACGTTGCAAGTCAGAAAGAATGATAAAAATTGAATGTTTTATTCCTTGTTTTCAGCGATGCCCTTTAGAGCATTAAAATGTCTATTACGTGGCAGTTTCGCAAGTCCCCCGCATGTAAATTCCCTCCTTTACTATGATACAAGTTGGGCCAATCCATGTGGAATGATCTGCGGTGCATTGAGGGATAACTTACTATTTGCAGGACAGGAGAGTTGGGGAAGGGAGTGGGCTATTCATAAATGGGGGAGGGGGATGGATGTCAGTACATTCAGGGCTCAGGTAGTACATTTATTTCCTCCCATGACAAGGTTGTTTTAACGAATGCCATAAAAGTAAAACAAATGAGTTGAGTGTTGAAAAAAAAATGAAAATTATCCGTTAAATACAGTGAGGTTTTAAAGGACAGAAGGGGCAACTTTATTCGCTAGGTTTTATTTATGTAAACCTATTGAAAAAAAAAACATTCAAAACAGGATTTGTTTACAACGGTAACCCTGATATAATGCTGCAGCTCTAAAAAACCACAAGTTATCGTTATAATGGGGTTTTATTGTATTCAACAACAACAAACCCTTTTTTTCTTTTATAAATTCTTTCTTGACTAGTTTGCATTGGTTAAAGAGTACACGCCTGCATATATGTTGTAGTCTCGACAATGAGGCAATGACTAAAACCTGAGAAGGTGAAAAGCCTTCACAGAGAAATGGAATTCCACAAACACTTAACAAGAACATCAGCTGACGGTAGGAAAGTCTTCGAACTACAGGCCACTATCAGTGTTCAAGCATATTCAAGAATCGTAGTTGGACACATGCAGACGTATGTGCAAAACTAAACTCTGGATTGATGTAAAGTCAGCAGCGCACTCCAGACACCGATAAGGAGTGCCAACATCAAATGTGAGAGTACACTTTTTTATATACTGTTCTAAAACAAAGGCAGCACCACAGTCGACACACTCAAATGGATTAGAAATATCGCCGTGAGCATGAGAATGGATTATCACCTGCCGTTGGTGATTAAAGGATTCGACACAAACTTTGCCCTTCAACAGACTTATTTTTTCCCTAAGCGGCGACATAATAACTAAACATTGCCTGGCATCAAAGTCACCCTCACATCCAGTGCATTTATACGGCCCTTGACCAGTAAATACGCAACAACGACAGGAGGTTGCTTTAGTTGAAGTCCTCTCATCCATATTGTTTTTCTTCTCACGGGAAGCATTCTTATAACAGGAAGAGTTTTCATCACATGAAGTGTGCTCGCCTTGATCAGAGTGCTTGGCACGAATAAGAGAGGTCTTATCACGGGAAGTGTTCTCATCACAGGAGGAGTTTTCATCGCATGAAAAGTTCCCGTCATCGGTAGAGTGTTTACCACGGGGCAAATTTTTGCCAAAAGAAGTGTTTTTGTTGACAGGAGGGTTCTCGTCACGAGAATTCTCATCACAGAGCAAGTTTTTTTGTTTTGGTTGCTGCATTGATGCATGGAAATTGCGTACATGCCGATACAAGTGTGGTTTAGAAGTAAACCTCGTTTCACAGTGACTGCACTTAATAGGTTTCACTTTGTCGTGGGTATACAAATGGGCAGTTAGATGCTGTCTGCTGCGGAAGTTGTGTCCGCATTTCGTACAGTTGTACGGTTTTACTCCATTGTGCGTGTTGACATGGCTGTCCAAATGAGCTTTCTGCATAAATTTCGCATCACAGATAGTGCAGTTGTAGGGTTTGTCACCAGTATGGATTCGAACGTGCGTTATCAGATTGTATTTTGTTGAAAAGTCATTTCCGCAGTACATGCAGTTATACGGTTTGATTCCCTTGTGTACAAAGCGAAAATGTTGGAGCAAACTGGACGGGGAAGCGAACATCGAAGCACACTCGTCACATTTGAATGGTTTAACTCCACTATGTGTAATAATGTGGTTAGTTAAATGCTGCTTTGTTAAAAATCCACGATCACAAAAGGAGCATTTATGTGGTTTTTCTCCCGTGTGTTTACTATGGTGGTTAATCAACTGAACCTTTTGTGTGAATGCTGCGTCACACTCGGTACATTTGAATGGTTTTTCACCTGTGTGTATACGAGTATGTACACACAAACTTTTCTTTGATGAAAAGTTTCGACCACATACTTCACAGTTGAATGGTTGATCTCCCATAACTTTTGACAGCAGCTGCTATGTCCACAACAATTTTGAGATCATCTAACCTGGTAAATAAGAGAGAATAAAAATGAATAAATTAGACTGATAATACAACAGAAAATTACAGTAAATCCAGGCAATAATGTAATATTTACAGTTCAACAAGGTGATTTCTTTAATTTTCTGCTTTCTGTGCGACCTAATCGATACGGTACCTTCCAAACCAGACAAGCTTCTATCGTAGCTGGCCTTACAGCAAATACAACGAGTAGATTGCAGCTTTAAAGATTTAGGCTCAATGTATGACCGCAGCGTAGTCAAAAATGTTTTACTTACCTTGCTATTTCCTGTCGAGTGTGAAAATAAAGACCTCTCTTTTACTGAGATAGAAAAATTTTCTGAAAAGGTACGTGAGATGAGTAAACTTGCGGGAGTGTTATTTTTATGGTTTACTTTGACGGATTTTAGGGCTCGAGTAGCAAGGTCATTGGTCTCACTGATTCTGAAGTACGTCATTCGGTACCTTCCTAAACGACCAAAGAGAGCGAACCAAACGCACCACTGTTGGTGACAGTTTCACTCATTCCCTGCTAATATCCGTGTTGATACGGCTTGATTGACGTCAAAATCGTCAGTGATGAATCTGTTTCGTCAAAACTGTTACGTCGCGCATGCTCAAGCCTCCACCCCAGCAAACCACCTCCCTGAGATGGTTCGCAATTTGGCATTGCTCTCGCTGGGCACATATATTAGCCAATCCTGGTCCAATTCATTAGCCACATCTGGTCGCGGTGAAGGTATGACGTATCGAATACTTGCTGAGCTTGTTGAGTTGTGTTGTAGTTTAGGAAGGCACCGAATGGCTGACGCAAGATCACTGCGCACGCGCGACGTCAAGTTTGGAGCCAAACTGTCTGTAACAGTTCGGTGCTTTAGGAAGGTACAGATGGAACACGGTATTCAAGACTACAGAACGTATCATAAAATTAAACAGTGGCGGCAGAAAAAAAAAAGATTTAGGATTTATAAGTATGAGTAAAATTTTGTTCACTCAACCAAGCGCGAAAAACACTTTACTCATACTCATAAATAACCCAACTCTTTTTTTTTCCTGTCTCCATTGATGCCGGGCATCACTGTTTAATATTATGATACGTTATGTAGTGTTGAATACCGTGAGCAATGACTTTCTTCATATTCAGTGAGACCAATGACCTTCATACTCTAGCCCTAAAACCAGCTTCGTTCAACCTGGTTTTAGTTTGCATAAAGTCACTGAATCTGACAAAGCACTCTACCCCGTCACGCTCATCCTGTTCTTCCAAACCCTCAACTTAAATTCTCCCCCTCCCATGCCATATCCCAAGACTCCCCCTGTGCCGCTTGAGTTATGGCTTGCCCACCTCAAGGACTAGCATCCCATCATCCAAAGGATTCCGAAAGGTGCTCAGACCGTCGTTGACGTAGCTCTGTCTGCCATCATCGACCGTTGTGTCCTTGACACAGCAAAGGCTGCTTGGGCATGTCTCCGCTCCTTTCCTGCCTTGTTTTCCACCTTCCTCCTTCCGCAAGGTTTGTGTCCTTGGCCACGTCAATCAAGCAGCAGATCGAAGCTTTTCTGCAAGACTTGTCTCCTGTGAGATCGGTCCAGCAAAGCAACACCCCATCCCAAAAAAAAGCACCGCTACCAACTTCTTAATAGACTTGTTGAATCCAAGATCTCCGACAGCGACATCAGTAGCGCCATTTGTGTCATGTGTTGCGGGAGTATTCCTTTGCCCTTTCTGATCCAGAGTCTTTGTGGGTCATTCGACCTTCATCCATCCCGGGAAAGCCACTCTAATTTCCCCAAGGTCCCTCCTCTAGGGTCCCTTTTCCACACGGTTTCTGACTCAGACGTCCTGCATGTTTTGAACTCGTTACACTGTGGCTTGGGCAGGTGTTGGACTGTCTTCGTCTGCAGCATTTAAAGGACCTCATCGAGGATGACCGTGGTGTCACCTGCGGTCGTCTGTTGGGCTCTCTTACTCAGCTCTGCAACCTCATGCTCTCTGATAGGGTTCCTGATACGATATGCTCCTCTCTCTATGGTAGTTTTCGAATCACCCTGAATAAGAAGAATGGTGGGATTCGTCCATCGCTGTTTTGAACACTTTCCGCTCAGGGACTACCAAGCTCGGCGGCCACCGCATCTCTGCTTCCTTGGGCGCCTCTCTTTGTCCCTTTCAGCTTGGTTTTGGGACACGTGGGGATGCTAAAGCTGCCAAGGGGCTTCTTAAGGTAGACTATAAAAGTGTCTTCAACTCTGTGCTCCGTAGCTGCCTTTTGTCTGCCGCGAAAAACCAACCGTCTTTCCTCTTCATGTACCTTTTTCAGTGCTACAGGAACTGTTCAGCTGTTGCTTCCAATGATTCCCTCATCAACTCGCAGTTGAGTATGCTGCAAGAGGATCTGCTTGGGGCTGTCCTGTTGTGTCTGCTTGTTCAACCTCTCGCTTCTTCAATGGCTAGTGAACTTAACGTCTGGCATCCGATG
>JAHWFP010062371.1:0-36679 GCA_023313725.1 Lithobius niger
TAGTATCATGCTTTTAGGCCCGTGCATATTGCGATTCCCATGTTGGACGTTTTCCTCATTAGAGTTTTTTATTTTTTTTATTTTTTTTTTTTTTGTGCCGAGCCTTCTCAACCAATCACCTTTCTCCGGGGGTGTGATGATGTCAGTGGGTATTTTTAACACGTATATGAACCATCAGCCCATGTTAATCCTATGATGAGAGTGTCTGTAGTTGGATTTGGCGTATAAAACATCTGTGACGTTGCTTCCGGTTTAGATGGGGAAAAACGAAAAAGACGCCATCTTGGATTTCATTTTCCCCATGTTATCCTATGGGAATTGACCAGTGTAAATTCGTCGGATCTGAAATACAGCAGAGATTACTACTGCTGTCGTGCTGTCTGCCTGAATCTGGACGACTTTCCCTGAGACAAGGTGAGGAAAGTGGTGAAGACCATTGAGAACGGCCTTCAGTTCCAAGATTTTTATGTGGTCCTGGTCGAGGGACGCCCATTTGCCTGAGACTTCGTGTTGAGCAATACAAGCTCACTACCTTTCCAAGGAGGCATCGGTGAGGAGATGGAGATCTGGTGGGGGCTTGTGGAGGGAAATTGACTGTGAGAGATGGCGAACGTCTGACCATCACAGGAAAGTTTCGTGCGGGAAGTTGTCGTCCGTTCGGTGTAAGAGACTGCTTTACTGATGTCGTTTTCCCCACATGTCAATGTGGTAATAGTGAAACGATCTGGTCATCCATCTGCTGCAGGGAACAAGATTCGCCATTGAGTCCATTTTCCCTATAAGGAGTTGAGTGCTGCGAGATTGTGGTGTTGGTTTTGACGAAAGGCCCGAGTCCGAATTAAGATGTCTTGCATTCTGTCTGGCGAAGGCATAATGGTCGCAGATGCGAGGTTGAATGACACTCCTAGAAAGATGAATTCTTGAGCAGGAACAAGTCTTGACAGAATCCAAGTTGGTTGAAGAAGTGTGTTGTGATGTCCCAGTTGAGGAGTGGATTTGGTTCTCGGTAGTTTAGAAGCCAGTAGTCGAAGTAGGCCCCTGCAGGGATTTGGTTTTGATGAAGGCGGCAAATTTGACTCTTATCCAGCCGAAGCCATGAAGCCAAAGTTTTGATGAAGGCTGGCTAGGACTGGTTTGAGAATTAATGTGAAAATTCTGGGTGCTGCATTGAGGTCAAAAGTAGACATTCAAACTCGTAAACTTAGCCGTCGTACATAACACGAACGAGATGGTGACCTGATGCGTGCATTGAAACGTGGCAGTATGCTTCTTCCATATCGATGGAAATTGTCCAGTAGTTTGGTTTTAGGGATTGAAGGATATCTGACATGTATCTCCCCTTCATAGGTAGCGTTGGTTGTGATCATCACGGGCCTACGAGGAATGCAGCAATAGTGAAATTACTTATGGAGATGATGCCAAGAGGTCAGAGGACCGTCTTGGTATATGGTTAGTATACACACACATGCTGCGCAACACATGAATAAAGTCTCTACGGTTTTCTGCTTAATCCACAAGTTTATTCATCAGAAATACATATCGTCAAAATTCCCTTTGGGGTATAAATTTCCGTGTTATGCAGATCACGAGTCCTCTTGTTTTATATTTCTGGCTCGATTCTATCTATTCTGGTGAAGCGGATAAAGCTATAAGTCAATTTCATAAGATTGGACAACTAGTAACAGATACCTGGTAAACGTTCTCACAAGTTTTACAAAGGACACACATCATTTCCGTTCAACTTACGTTCGCATTTGTCCTTTTGCAGCTACATGCTAGCATCAATGTTAAATTGCAGAAAACATGTCGTCCAACATAGCGTCGAGGCCTAACGCTCGTCACCCAAATTGAATGTCTCTCGAGATTTTCCAAGAGGCATCGTGACCGTAATAAACCACGGTATCACGGTTTGTTTTCTTCGCAACAATATTTATTTATTTATTTAAAGAAACAGTAATTAAGAAAGACAGATTTACATCAAGAGAAAGTTAGCATAACAGTATTGTGCTCAGTGGACAGCCTTCGCATTATTACCGTACTCGTTAAAGCAAGCCTATAAACCCTATAAATTCTTGGTTAAAGTAACGTTTATCCAAAGCAACATTCAAAGCATACTCTTGTATTGTTGACCTTCAACATTTGACGAACTCAACTAATCCAGATTCAACTAATATGCGCCCACCAAGTATTGACCCATAAATAAAGCCCAGTCCCTACCTAGGACCGACACAGTGGGAGCCAGTGGCGTAACAAAGTGTCTCTGGGCCCATAGACAAAATTTTTGTTTGGGCCCTCCCCCATTTATTGCCACCCCCCCCCTAAAAAAATCTTTCATCTCTCCGACTGTCTTGGACCAAATTATACGCATGCTGTAGATTGTTTGGTTTCCGTTACCCGAACAACCGACAACTTTTCATTCCAAAAAAATTACTTCGTAATGCAAACAGACAATAATGTTCGAAAATAATTTATGAAAAAGCATGTGTGTGTGGCATTTTTTAACCTACTTAACTGTCGAATTATTATAACCTTTGCTTAGAGCTACATTATTACACTTGTTAAATGGGAACTTGGACTTGCTTTTAACATATTGTACTTTGAACATGAAATTTGCATACCGTAGTTAGTTCACTACTTGAGGCTCTTACGGCGATACTTTCAGCAAGTTATTTTTCAATGCAAAAATCTTAATGATGTTGTCCATGTCCATATTTCGGCGCCTGGTGGGCCCCAGAGTTGCAGGGGCCCGTAAGCAATGCTTACCTAGCCTACCTGTACGTTACGCCACTGGTGGGAGCTAACAGAATAGACGTCACGAGGCTGCTCGTGGCGCCCCACATGGCGTCGAGATTCCATTTTGAAGTTGATTCCATCTTCCGGTTTAAAGGTTTGAGGTTGAAGATGAGTCTTTTGCCGCTGGACTTCTTTGGTCGAAGGAAGATCAAGCTGTAGAAGCCTGGCCGAAAAAGATCCGAGCTTTTGGAGACGGCACCCTTTATGAGAAGGTCTCGGAATTTGGACGAAAGGCGAGAGGAAGCTGGAGATGCAAACTCCCAAGGGGGCAGTGAGACTAGTGCTGGTTTGGTTGAGAATGGTTTGGTGCGAAAGCCTTGGCTGATTATGGATAAGTTCTGTTGATTTGTCGTGAATCGTCTCCATGCAGGTAAGAAATGGCGGAGGCAGCCGCCTACGGGTGGAGATGAAAGTGGTGGTTTGTCATTGGTCATTGCGAGTCTGTCATCTGAGGCCGGGTGATGAGTAACGGCTGTGGTGGTCAGGGGTGAAACTGCAGTTAATGGATATGTCTCTTCTACGGTTTGATGATTTGCCCCGAAAGGACCGGTTGTCGTTGGGATGACTCCAATTCGAGCATGTTTTGTTGTGACGGCAGGCTTACCGGTTGGTCGATAATTATCGAATTGGTCGTTATTTTCTTTCCAAGTCGTTAAAAGTCGATAAAGTTCTGATATTGTCGATAAAAAAAATTTTGAAATTACCACCAAAATGGCACTTACAGCAGTCAAAATTTCCAAAAACGGCTCAGCTTCTGGGGCGGTCCCTTTTCTGTTAACCTATCGCCACTAAATTTGAATTTGTATTAATGCAGAAACAACTACATTTTTCAAATGAAAGTTGTTAAAAAGTTTAAACTTGTTAATTTCGAAGGTCCAAAATTTGACGATAAGAGTTCATAAGATCCCATATTAAAGGACAAAAGTGACCCAAAAAAAGGCCACGAAATGAGGGCAAAAATTAATGAGGGTAATTATTTATCGCCGGGGAGGATGGGAAGGGTCATGAAGTTTTCAGGTCCCATCAAAAGGGGAGGTCAAAAACACACTGACCAACTGGAAAAAGTCATTTTTGGACCACAAGTCAAAATTTCCAAAAACGGCTCAGCTTCTGGGGGGCAAGCTGATGCGATTTACAAGGTTTGGAAACTAATAATACTATTCCTGGTAATACAGTTTTTTAAAACAAATTTTATAGAAAGTTTATATGATTCTAAACTGAATCGGTTTAATTTAATTTGGAAAAAAAATATCTAAAAAAAAACATGATTTAGTCACAATAAAATTTTTACGAAAACCTACCTAAATATGAATAAAAAATATCACCAAAATTTGCTTGACAATTTGTTGCTTCAGTGTTCACTGGAGGCTAGAAACAGGCACTAAAATAGCGTAAAATGCTTCAGCTTCCGGGGCTCTGCCCTGGACCCCGCTGGGGGAGCTTACAGCGCTCCCCCAGACCCCTTAGCTGAGCTTGGCGGACCCCTCAAAAGTACTTTACTAGCAGCACTAATGGCATTCTTTAAACCAGTTGGCAAAATGACAGTCACTTCCCCCCTCAACCAAGTACCCTTCGCTACGGCCCTGGCTCTACAGCATGAATGGTGCCCCGCATTTTCGCTTTACCGCTACCGGAGGTACCATTGTGGGCAAGAGTGTTTTTTTTTAGGGGGGGGATATTTCGTTCCCTATAATCAGAAGCTGTGATAAAAAAAAAAATTTAACTTAATTTTAACGAGCCAGGTTTAGAACTTTATTTGGAGGGGGGGGGGGTGGAGGAATCAGCCGTACAAACTAATTGTTTTGTTTTTTTGATAACCGTAGACCAAACGTTATCATGTATCTTGGTGACTGCTGTTGCTTGCATTTGCGGTTTTTCATTTTTTCAGTTCGTTTATGTCTGACGAGGTCTTATTCAATAGATATTCGGTCGATATTTAGTCGATATTTTACGATGGAATGGTCGATAATTTCGATATTTTTGTGTGTAAGGACCGCTGGCAACCCTGTTGTGACGGTTATTGTTGCTGTAGTTGTTTCATTGCCGTGGTCAGTTGTCCCTGTTGACTTCGTTATAAGGCTTTTCAGTTTTGAACTTTGTGAAAGTACTTGGGTTGTTGTTTTGGCTTGTTCTCTTTCGGTTTCCGTGACATGTCTAGGTGCGGCGCAAGCTTCAGGATGAAACCGCGAAAGAGGGCGTCGGATTCATGTAGTGGATGATCGCACAGCTCATCTTTAAAATTCTGTGTTACATTTACGGCCACGTCATGGAGAAGGAGTGAGGCATTGAAAAGAGCCTTAGTTAGCCAGTTGAACGAATAAAAGGAAGCAAAGGGTACTTTCTTGAATAGTTGGTCGATCAGGAAGTAAAGATGCTTGGCCTCATGGTGGCTTGATTAGGATGAAAGCTTCTCAAATAAGGCGTTGACGGCAGTGTTGAAAACATCAGCTTGTGAGGTGGAGCGAAGACCAAGACGAAAGATCTTGTCGTTGTCTTTTATAATGGCAGAGGGAACGTCGGCTTTCTTTGAAATTTGTAGAGCTATTCCAAAATCCATCTATGCTTCAGCGGTTACGAATTCTTATTGAGGATAGGTTACAAATTTTCAGGGATTGGCAGAGCCATCACCTGAAGGCTGAAAGAACCAACCTTCACAGCCGAGTTGAAGCAGAGGAGGCTCTTTGTCAAGTTTCAATGGCTAACCCTGGCCAAAAAGCAAACCACCATTGCGTATAAGTGTGGTCAAAAGGGTGGTTGACTGTCCCGAGACGGCACAACGTTTCAGATTCAGATTCCTGTCACGTAAGCCGAAGCCAAATTCAGTCGTTAAGCCTCCGTTCTTGATCAGTTTAGAATCGGAAGAAGACAGCTTGTAAAGGAAGCAGTTGGGCACCAAGTCTTCAACAGTCTAGAGAAGGTCATACAATGAGATCTCAGGAGTGTCTTCGTCGCTGCAGAAGCTGTCGTCAAAATGGGCGTGACGAGGGTCGTCGGCCTGGTCCGGGTCTTCAGAAGAATATGGCTGACGAAAGAGGAGCTTCTGCGATTGGAATTAAGCGCGGTGTTGAGGTCGCTGTCTGAGTCAGTTGCAGAAGGTCGAGACCGTCAGAGAGCTAATGCTGCTTCATGAGTGTCACGGGGACGGGAAGGAGGACTTGAAGGTTGACGAACGACGAGATTAGTGGCTGATGATTAGTGTGAGAAAACACCGTTTGGAGGAGGCCGTAAGAGGGGAATGATGACGTTTGCGTAAGGTGCTGGCCAAAGAGGAAGCAACCCATTCCATGATGTAGGAGTTGCAGTGAGAAGAGGCAGGTGGTGTTGGGTGAGATGAACGTTGTTTGTATTTAAAGTTGTGTATAGCTCTGTCCATCAACGCAGGGACTTATTTGGACGAAAGAGGCTGATCAGCGGGAGATGAAAGAGGTGCCGGAGGTGAGCTGTGATAATGGTGCAAAAGGGGAGATGAAGGGGAGCTGTGGGAGCGGCGAGAAGAGCAGGACGAAAGGTTGAGTGGTTGTGTATCAATAGGAGAGGAGAGAGGCAACTGGCGAGCGGGTCGTGGTTGATTGGTTTTAGACTTTGATTTCTTTGTTTTGCGAGACATGAAAGACGACTTCGGTGGCTGACTGCAAGGGACGGAGGATGCAGAGGCAGATCTTGCGAAAGAGGTGGCGACGCAGGAGATTCTGAAGGCAAGATCCAGCCAAGAGGAGAAGCTGGAGGTGAGGGTGACGGATTGACAACATCCGGGTCGACAAGTGGAGGGTTTGCCGATGAAAGGGAATACTTCTTGGCAGGCGGATCCCTCGATGAGCCTTTGGATTTTGCCATTGGTGACGAGACCAACTTCAACGGGAGATAATCATCGAGGTGCACGCAACGCAAGACGAAGAGATGAGAACGAGCCCACACCATGGAGCGCAACAAGATGGCAACCTGTCGCACCTCGGCGCTTTTATAGGAGAGTGCTTGCGCATGCGCACTTGGGTTATGCAGCTGGACGGTTCTGAACAACTGAAAAATCGCTAGGGAAAGACAACATTCTGGAAAAGAATGCTAAAATTTGCAGATAATGCACATTCTGAACGGCATATAGAAATCATAAATTTTTATCCGTGACACTTTTAACGAGTAAAATGAAATTTCAATCGTACAACCCTTTTTTTTTTGCACACTTGACATTTTTCTAATCTGCGTTAACTTATTTTATGGTATGCAGTAATGTGGGCATAAAATTGAATTTATTTTACTTTAAATTTACACCAAACGAACATACACATTTACTGCTGTATGGATTCCGTAATTTTTACTCTGATAGGCACTCTTCACATTTCTTCAAAGTGCTGGTAACCTAATTGTTAACCAGCATTGTTAGAATTTTTTTTATTCTTCATCCGGCCTGCCTTATAACCTTCCGCCTGCCAAGCGCCGATCGCATCCGCGCATTTACCATAGCTATGGTCAACTGAGCCATTCACCATAGCCAAGGTCATTGCACCTAACAGACAAGCCAGCGCAAATGCAAGGCGCATCCGCGCATTTACCATAGCCAAGGTCATTGCGCCTAATAGACAAGCCAGCACGAACGCATCGTGTCGTCAAAAACTGGAATGATTCTTGCATTTTAAAATCACAATTAATAATTTTCTAGACCAGTCATATAATTTTGCTTCGGCAATCTAATTAATTGTAATTTTTACTGGATTAGTTTCTTAGATTTTTGATCTCATAGTAATTACTAGCAAACGATTAAAATTAGTACTGCTCACACAGATAAAAAAGGTCATTATATGCGCGCAAAGCATCATATACATTCCGGAAGAACGTAAATGAAGTTCCCCAATATTCAACAGAAGATCTAGACGCCACATTTTAAAACGGATTTTTAGCAAGGGAAAGACTAACGTTAAGTAAATAGACCTTTGGGGCCGTACTTGATGTGGAGGATCGAGAAAAATGGCGCTGGGAGGTATATCTCTGTAAAATAACGTAAAACAATAAAAGTGATGGTTCAGGGGCCAATTGAAAAGTGTCTCTCCGAGGATGAAGAAGAACGAAATTTCTGGCTTATATCAGATTACATATTTTGGGTAGGTCCAGTAGTTTTTATTCTGAAACGGTGGCAGAACAACACAAAGAACAACAACAAGTGAACATGTGTCGAATTTATGTGTGTCTCCTTACTTTTACTCTTGCACAGAATTTCTCACTTTTTGACTTCGATATACCTTCCATGCTTATCTACTATCTAGCCGTGTTTGGTCAAAAAATATTGATTAGGGGTGGAGATATTGATTGTTTCAGTTTTGCTGTAGTGAGGACTTCAATCAGGCTATCGTCGAGTACCATATTTTGCGATATATATAAACTAACCCTGCTGAAACTTCACCAAAAATAGATCAATCCATCAGTTCCAAGTTATAGAACTTTCAAATGGACCTAAATCTGATGCTGGTAGCTTAAATTGTTCTCACGTTAATAAAGCAAAAACTAAAAAAAACTCCCAAAAAAGGGCCATTCACACAGGCCCATTGCTTAACAAGCCAAACAAGTTGATAGTTTTTCAGAAAATGTGGCATAGGATTTATTTAACTGTCAATTGCATAAAATTTGGGGTGCTTCTATGGGACCACGAATGTAAAGAATAAAATAAAAAACCAACCACTACTTTTTTTTCAATAATAGGCTCGAAGAAGAGCTTTTTTTTTTAAGTGGGCTTAAGGAGCCGAATTTTTAAAGCTTTAAAACAATCTTTACTGTAGTTAACTAATTTTAGTATCACATAGCATACAAAACTCACCCACCAATTAAACGTGGTTTTGTAACAAAAAAATTGCAAGATAAAACAAAGCCATTGCATACAAAATACTTTTAATACTATGTATAAAATAAACAGTACAACAAAATATTTTAAAAATAAAAATCCCACATCTATATCTAATGAGGCACTCTTTACAATTAATTTCCAACCCTAAACTCACATTAACGTCATAATTTTTTTTAATCATGTAAACATTTTTTGTTTAAATACAGCAAAATGATGCTGTTGTTTATCAAAATAATACAACTTTCTTTTTTATAAATACAACACTAACAATGGTATGATAACCACAGACAACAGCCTGTCAATTACATAGAAATATGGGAAAACTCATTCCTTTTCTTTTTTTATACAGTAATTTATTTTAATGTGTATCTGCTTACACCAGTTTTGAATTTTCTGTTGCACAACTTTTAGTTTACAACTATAAATGTTTTTTTTGTCTACCCTTCTTACAAAAAGCAAGCAACAATTTTCCTTTGATAAAAAAATATTTCGTTTCTTTACTTTCACACTACCTACCACAAGCATAAGCATTCAACCTGGGGGTGACAGATAAAAATGTTTTCGTCCACCATAAACTGCTAAGAACGGCGATTTATGAATTACGTATCTCTTCCGACGATTCTACAACATTATTTAGAATCATCAATCCACCAAACATAAATAATTTTATGTGGTTGGTAATTAGTCTACACCAATACCAATTTTACTGATTAGATACCGATCCAATTCTCAAAATTGTGCTAATACTATATCCAAAATTTAGTCCGTAAATCCTTTACAGTTATCATAGCGAAGCATAGTTTTTTAGTGTTCACATTGATTTAAAAAGTAGTTGAGATACTCAGTGATTTCCTTAGCAAATACTGCAAATCGTATTTTATTGGTCCTATTTCAAACGGTTTAGAAATTGTAGTTACTTAGTAAAAAATTGCCGATATCAATTTAATACCACAAATATCAGTAACCCATTCGCTCTAGTATCATGTCAGCATGAACCTTGGTGGACACCCAACAAGTACGTAAAACATAATTTTAATACCATCCACTCATTGTGTCCATCACCTCCAAGGTACGTTCTTGGCCTCACGACTATCTACATTCACTGCACAAAATTCAAATAGCCTAGCCGCAGTTAGTATACCAACAAACCACACTTCACAGAATACCTACAAACTAGACTTCACACTCAAAACTACTGATACAGAAGTCAAAGCATGCTTACCAATGTAACACACAACAAACAACACAATTATCCACAAATTTCAACATTAATGCACTTTACCCTTGCCGTGATCGCGTTACTTTACGACTGCATGAGGACTCTACTAGACATGACCTATGTTACACTCAGTAAATTTTACCAGCATGTTAGTGGTCGGGGTCCCGCAGGGCTCCATATTTCCACCTATTTGTGTAACATGGTGTTAAATGAGCTTGATGCGGAAATTGATGGTGCCTTTCTAAACCACATGGTATACTGGAGTAGATTTTTGGATGACATTTATGCAACCCTCAATGGGGTAGGTCGGATGGAGGCAATATTGCTAACATCAATTCGGTTCACATTGGAGGAACCTTACAATGACGACAGCTCCCATTCTTGAACATTTTGATGATTAGTGATGCCGGTTTAATCTGCAAACATTATCAACAACCAATGCAAACTATGCAGGTCACCCAACGTCCACACTACAGTACCAAAAATTTGTCTGGGGAGGGGGAGTGGGCCAATCAGGATACTTCAGCACTGCCACTGCACTTCTGACAAATGTATGATGAATGTCTACCTTACACACACCCGGTTGAAAGAACCTTGGGACAGGAGATGCCGAGTGATGGGTAAATTTAATTGCTGCAATGGTTGGTGTGAGGGTGAAGCAAAATGCACCACAGATGTGAGCTCAGCAAGCAGGCAGACCTAAGCATTCAAAGGAACATGTTAACTCAGGGGCCCCAGTTATGGTGGAATAAATGGAGCTACCTCACATAAAAGGAATGCCCCACATGGTTAAAAGGTGTTCCCCGTTTCGAGTGAATCTTTAACCCGCATAATGCGGATTAAATTGGAAAGGAGCTCAGAATGGGATAGACACATCCAAAGTGAAGCGATCGTTATCAGTGTTAAATGAGTATGTATTCATAGGTGGATCGAATACGCTTTGCTTCGCTTCACTTCATTTCATTTCACTGGGCGCTCGGAGCGCAAATGTGGATCGAACTCTGAATAAGCAGCATTCAATCATCACGTGGCAATCGTGTTTCGCTACTGTTTACTCACTGCATCGCATAAACAAAGGAAGTGTGCACTAATTTTCAAGGGGCGTTTATATGCCCGCTAGCGCCGATTACTTAAAAATTAAAAAAAAATTCAATCAATTTATGTGCTGGTGGCGCGATAGCATGGGTGTTGGCCTAAGCACGAATTTGTTAATTAAGCACCAATAGCATGTTCTGGTGAGCGGTTGAGAAACTAAGAACCAGTTTTCCCCTCTTGCGCTCAGAACGGGGTCAAGCAAACTAATCAGGAATCGACTTGCATTTCTCTCAATTCGGAATTAGATTCCAAATTAACAACCTGTGGTCAGCACACGGTATTAGTAACAAGATTAGATTAGTCACTAACCAACTTGAAAAAAACATAAAAATAAAAAGTAGTACTTTATGCAATTCCTTGCCAACAATGCCGTCTCCTCCAGATGTTAGACAAAAAGAAACTTGATTTAGCATTTAAAAACATACGCTGCTGTGGTTGCCAGGGTAATGAACAACATTCTTTGGCGATGCAGCAAAAACAAAAACAGGATTTCTTACAAAGATATTGGGCGAGAAGCTGAAATGCAAGTTAGAACACAGCTAGAATCCTTTCACATTTTTACATTAAGAAGCAAAGCAAGAAATCGTTAAGGATTCCAACCTGAAAAACATCGTTAATTTTCGTACTGTGACACTCCATTACAAAACGAACAAAAGTCACTAGCGAGCGTTTTTTTAGTGACTTTTTGATTTCAACCTGATTATGGACAAGATTAGCTTACATTTGCTTTTAAAGAAAGTTAAAGAAGTTTTAACATGGTATATTTGCAGCATCACCTTTTCTGGCTGGTACACCTTGCACGTATCAATGTCATGACTTTGCTCCAATGGAACTGCTAACCAAATGTTAGGTTTAGAATTATAATTAAGCTCATTTCCATGTACGTTTGTTGTCCCTTTTTGTAGTGAAAAAGCTTTGAAATTTAAAAATAGGACAAATTTTAGAATCCTATTTGTTGCTGTGGGTGTGAACGCATCTCGGCACATTACGTAAGGTATAAAAGTACTATTATTGCCTTTAACGGCATTTTATAAAGCATATTACAGTCAAG
This sequence comes from Lithobius niger, assembly GCA_023313725.1. Taxonomy (NCBI): domain Eukaryota; kingdom Metazoa; phylum Arthropoda; class Chilopoda; order Lithobiomorpha; family Lithobiidae; genus Lithobius; species Lithobius niger. The sequence goes on from JAHWFP010062371.1 coordinate 11,989, forward strand.
TATTTTGACAACAAAGCTTTATCGAACACACCGTGCAATTATACCCAATAACAATGCTTTACTACTTTCCAGCAAATTACTTTACAATCAACACATGAATCACAAGGATATATAAATATTACTGTATTTTTGTATGGACGTGCTAGCAATGCGAAATAAGGAAAAATGCAGTACGCAGTATTCATCCTGAAAAATCTTTTCAAATTCTAACTGAATTGCATACTGGCAACTGCCAGTATCCATAAGGCCACGCAAAGAAAAAATTATTTGGTTTATCAGCGAGGTTGCAAATTGGCAACCAGGCCATTTTATTTTATTTTGGCAAAAATAAGATTTTTGAGGGGTTAACCAAGATTTTGATAAAAATATTAACCCACGATAATTTAAGGTGCCCACAAGCACCTGTAAAACAAACAATTAACTTTGCATGGCCTAACATTAGTACTTTGATTTAGACAATGAGCAACCACTACAGATGTATGCCTACTTGGGGTGAGTTCTATTTGTTAAGGTTTGCACCAATACCAACTTTTCCGATCCGATATGGTTTTAAAAATTTTGCCGATACCGATACTTCCGAAATTGAATTTGTCTTTTTTTTTTTTTGTATCTACTTTCATAACAAAGCATAAGTTTTCTTCACAGGTCCAGCAATTATTAAAATGAAAATTTTTTAAAAGGTAATGAATAGTTAAAAGATAGCTAGGTAGATACTCAGTGATTTCCTGAGCAAGACGCCACAAACCACATTTAGTTATCTCAAACGGTTTAAGAGTCATTGATATTTTAACCATTTTGTTGAGAGCTGTCCAATTGTGCGAAACCCAAGTAAAGAAAAAATAAATACATAATAAATACAGTTTTAAAGAACCCAAACTGCATTTCTCCGAATATCTTTTTTACTCAGTCACCTGTAATTATTATTATTATTACGAAGTACACACATACAAATAAATAATTAGCTGTTAAGGTTACAATAGTGCAGTATGTAGGGTTTCAGGGGTCAAATTTCCAATTTTTAAGCTAGGCAAAAACTTTCATCCCAAGATTGGTTGTTCAAAGGCATTGGCAAAAAAAAAAAGCCATTAGCATGCAAAACCTAAAGGTACAGTACACTACTCATTTTTACCATTGGAAACCCCGGAATTTTGCTCCACTTATCTATAACCAGGTTGGCAACAATTTTGACTACAGTGCACCCACCCCAAGTAGGGGCGGCACGATAATCGATAATTCGATAAGATCGCGATAAAAAATTTCATCGATTATTGTTTCGCAGTTTTTCTGACTTATCGAATTATCGTGCAAACCCCGATGTCATATCTCGGAAACCGCAATAGCTAGAAACAAGCAGTTTGCGGTGTTGCATGCAGAATTGCAAGGGCTCTCCAACTAAGTGTGAAATACTGTTGCTAGCCACTTTAGCTGATTGGTGAGTCAGTTACGGTAAATGCAAACAATATTTAAGCATTAAGTTGCAGCACAACTGCTAAGCTAAATGGTTGCTACATGGTGGTAAGCAATGGACAATGGCAAGTGCATTTTCATGGCTACAGACTAAATGGCCACACAATTCACATTTGTGAAGGTTCCACTGTAGGGTTCAGCAGAGGTTATTTTTTTTAACAATATTAAAATGGTTATTCCACTCTCAAAATTTATTTTATCGAGATATTATCGATTATTGCTATAATTTAAAAAATTGTATCGGGATAAACAATTTTTGTATCGTGCCATCCCTAACCACAAGTTTAACCAAATGCAGTTGTCAAAAATGGTGGCTGAAGTTCTTTCAGAACGAATTTACAAGGGAAAGCGCTTTTGATGTCATTGAAAATGTGCAAACCAGGTCATACGTCTCTCATCTCTTGTGGTTTGAAAGTTAAGACTATTCAACTACGGCACACACTTTTGCATTCCAAGGACTAAGTGTCCGGAGAGCATCTGAATAATCCAATCCTTGGGGTGGGTAGCCTAGCCTAACAATTGGCGAATATTCACTATCAGTATCCAATCGTTATTGGTAAAAGTGGTGGTCAGGTACAACCTTAATTTGTAACGCGTTATACAATTAATTACTTAACCTCAGAATACATACAGCAATTTAAACAAAGAGGGAAGAAAAAACAACACTGCAATGAGAACAAGCAAACTAGAAACGGGCCTTAATAAAGGGTCTATGCATGTAAAAATCTTAATAAACAGAAATATTTATTAGATTCCTGGTTTAACCAATAAAAATTAGTCACCTTAAACTACCGATTCCAACAATTTGCAACGAGAGCAAAACTTTTAAACTTTAATATTGAACCTCTACTTTCTTAACAGACCACAATTTTATTTCCCGTTTTCACTAATGACTTGGAACAATCACAGCCAGGTTGTATAATACAAAAGTGCCAACATCACATGTATCTTTCCTTTTGCTTGATTCACATTACCATATTTACATAGATTTGCCATACCTATTTCAGACATTTAAAGGAGTATTTTTTTTTATCTTTTACGTTCCTTGCCTTAAGGTATTAAAGGGTCACTTATGCCACTACCAAATTTTCTGCATCATAGTTCCAGGCTGACTTAACTAAACTGAAGTACAAAAATCTCCACACAAAATGAGGTGAAGTATTAAAATCACAAAATAATAAGAAACAATATCCCATCTCTTTTCATTCTTACAGAAACATGCACCAACCGTGACTTTAAGGCCACGCAAAAACAGGGTTCAGACAATTTTTTAATTCTCAATTTCCCTGACATTTCCTGGTTTTCCAGGTGCATCCAAAGGCAATTTCCAGGCGTTGACAAGATATTTAGTTAGGAAACAGGGAATAGCTAATATTTTTATTAACGTTTGTACAAAAATAATCCAACATCCCAGAAAATAGCTGTTTAGACAGGACTAAATGCATTTTCATCACAGATATTGGCTGTAGCCTAAGATTTGGTTCATTGCCGTTATATATAAAATACTTGAACATATTAAAGCACAAATCAGAATATTTGCTCTTGCCTAGGATTTTGTTTCTGAGCTGCTAATTCAACGGAACTTACAGATGAGACATAAGTCATTTTATTAAAATTTCCCTGTCTTTTCCCCAAATTTCAACAAATTTCTTGTTTTCCCTGAAATTTCCCTGAGATTTTAGCTCGATTGTCAATTTCCCTGGGATTTCCAGGTTTTCCAGGTTTTGTCTGAACCCTGAAAAATAATTGTTTGGTTTATGGGCGAGGTTGCAGATTGAAGCACCAGACAACCAGGCATTTTATTTATTTTCTATTTAGCTAACTGGCTAAATTTTTTTGAAATATACCTAGTTCAAAGTTGAAAGACTATGTAGTCAGCCTGCAAAAACATAATATTTTACAAATACGTTATGCGCATCGTATTGTACGATATGTTGTTTTAATTTTTGCCAAACAACTTACTAGTGGTTTGAGCTAAAAGGCTCGACGTAGCGCCATGGAAACGCTCATTTTGATTCAGTTAAAATGGTGTACGGAATGTCAAAAAGATCAAAATTTCGCAAAAATATGATTTTTAGCAGGTGGACCAATATTCGGATAAAAAATTTGACCCATGATACTTTAAGGCTCCCGCTCGCACCTGTAAGAAACCTTTTGTTATTTAACATGGGCGTACAATACCAAAAGCCATCCCCCTTGCGCATGATTAAAATATATCGACAGAATCAAAGTTTTTGTGTCAATTATTTTTGTAAACAGGCTTCCACTTTAATACGGGTAGGTTATTTCACATTTAAGGTTAATCTTTCACTCAAGTCTGAAAGTAAAAGCACAGACTACAACAAATTAAATTCAAGCACTTTCCAGGCTTGGAAAACATTGATATTTTCCAACTACTTTTGAAAGGTTTTCTGGGCTTGTTGTGAATCCTGTTAACAGCACGTCTTTTGCAACTTTAGAGGCTTGTGGTGAACATGATTTTGAAGCGTTGCTAGTACGTCAGGCGTCTCACCAGTAATTGATTGTGGAGCTAAATGGTTCAGCTTTGTAATGATAACTATACTCGTGGATATCTTTACGAGTGCATTTTTCTCCATATGCATTAGTCAACTTAAACATGTTCCAAAAAGATACACAAGTCTATAACATTTCAAAGTAAAATACCGCACAATTTTTCGCTCAGTCAACTTGACAATGTTAAGTCCATTGCCTGAAGCATTAAATGCATGCGGATATGTACCAAACCTATTACATCTGCCATGCATGCAAAAAGTTACAAACTGTACTACAGTAAAACAAAAAGAATTTCTTCTCTAACAGAGTCTCGTTAAATTTTTTTTCTATTGTTCCTACTTTTTTTTCCTTTTACTTGGATTTTTAAGTGAAATTATTCTTGTTCAAGTTCATTACCAGCTGCTAAAAAATTGAGATAGTACCTGCAGTTGGTCATTCAAGAATTTCTAACAGCAAATTTAATTGAAAAGTTGGTCAGTTACCTGAGTAATTATTATTTCAAATTAGGGTTAGGCGATACCAGTCTCGCATTATGGCAGTAGGCCTACTATACTTAAAGTATTGCAATACTCGGCATCAAGATAGTACTACAGTATTTTTTTTTTAAAGTATTGTAGTACTCGACAGATGATACGTTCCATTTTTTTAATGATACCTACCATATTTTAAATAAAAAATCAATTTTTAATATGTTCCACACCATTTTTTTGTTGTTTATACAGTCATATTATTCTAGTCATGTTATTCACACTTTTGATGGCTGCCAACTTTTTTATTCCTGAACCGTACTTTACAGAATGCACATGGGGTAATGATAAAGAATAACAAAAAAAAGCAGGCATTTTCTTTTTATTTATTTTTATACAGCTATGCTTGGTGTAAATAGATCTTCCCCTCCCCAACCTGCTTTTATTATCCCTTGAAAACTCCTTTTTTCCTCCCAAATTTGTCATTCAATTTGGTTTGTTGGTATATTTTAATATTAAAAAAATTATTGATTTATTCCCACTGGTTTAAGCTTAACATATCTGTTTCACCACATAAATAATCTTTTTTTTTTACATAAATAAACTGTCTTCTAAAATTTGAAATCAACATGCAATCCAAGTAGAAATGCAAATCAAGACACACGCTAGTGCATCACCCACCAAGACAAACGATAACATCCAGATTATATTTATTTATATATATATATATATATATATATATATATATACACACACACACACACGAGATGGCGACGACTAGATACGTTTTGTCTTTACAGCTAAGGTACTTTGGCTGTTTTGAATTTTTACAAGAAACGCTAAAATTCAAAATAGGAAATACTTGATCGTATCTCGCAAATGTTCAGTCCTCCTATTTTCGTCGGGCTCTCACGGTGGGTGCTTCTTTCTGTTTACATCGTTGTTTTCGGTCTTGCCTCTTCGTCTGCAGACGAGGAGGCAAGACCGGAAACAACGATGTAAACAGAAAGAAGCACGACGATGTAAACAGAAAAGAAGTAATTACTGTGAGAGCCTGACAACGATAGGACTGAAAATTTACAACTTTTCGTCATACAGCCTATCGCAAATTTTTCGAAACACAATTAAGTATTTATTATTTTGAATTTGCACGTTCCTTGTAAAAATTCTGAACTTTCGACATTCAAAGTAAAAGATGGTTAGCTTATTTGGCTGTTTTCAGCTATCTGAGGATAAATAAAGCGACAAAAGGCTGAAAACTTGATGATCGGGAGACTTTGGTCACCCAAAAAAGAAAAAGTCACTATTAACCCTTTACTTCACGGACATTTATCCCCATTTCCTCGTGAAAATTACTAGTTTCTTCACAATTGTGCATCACAGTTGAAAATTAAGCTGTAACTTTTCAACTGTTCGCAAGTTTTTATTTTTAATTCTAAAACATCCAGGCAGCTTCAATACCATGACTTAAAAATGTAATAAACTGCTTAATAATTACGTCTCAGTAATTTGAAGTGCGAGATGCACGAAACGCGTAAAAATGCGTATGTGTGTGAATCCTGTAGAAGCGTAGAAAAGCATATATGTAAAGGAAGGGGTTAATGAAGCAGCTTACCGTTTTATTGTTGAAAAAACTGTGAAAAAGTTGATATTTGCCCAATTACTAACTGGCTACTGGTAACGCTTTTTTTATATCACGAAAATAAATTCTTCCATGCGGTGAATGAAGCTGGTTCTTAGCTCATTTTACAGGTATTGCTATTCATAAGGCCTCTTCTAATTGGTCAAGTGATTCAGAGGTTAAGGACCTCTAAACGACCAAATTGATTGTTTTACGTTGTTTTAAACATCGTTATTATGCAACAATGCCAAACTAAAGATTAAATAAATCCGTGCATTTGTAAGGAGATACTGCAGTACTAATAAGAAATACTAATATGAAAAAAGGTGACATGTCCTGAAAATGTAACGAAAGCCAACAACAACAACAAAAAAAGAAATGGGCCAGGAAACTGAAGGTGTATGACGTTGTATCCAGCCCGAAGGCCATAACACCAGAACCAGAAAACTAGGTTGGTGTTTCCATCTCAAAATTGCTAAGAAAAAAAAAATGGATTTCATCAATTTGGACCAAAATTTGGATTCCCGCGAAGTTTTTCGGCCGTGTAATCGTGACATCAAACGCCAAGCTCTTTCTCCAAGCTAATCTCGCTGACTAAGACTTCAAACATTAAATGAAATGACTGAAAATTGCGCAGTAAGCAATTTCATATATTTCATTTAACCTTCGAACTATTACTCCGTTTGGCCAAAGTGCTTGGCATTTGATATCACGACTTCACTTGGCATTTGATATTACGACTTCACACGGCCAAAAAACTTGGCGGGAATCTCCTAACAAGTTTTGTTTTGGGGTAGATATAAACTACCCCAAAACAAAACTTGTTAAGGACTCCCCCGCCAAGCTTTTCGGCCGTGTTTAGTTGTGATATCAAACGCAACATCAAAGAAATTAAAAGTTGGCTCCACTCTTTTGCACTGTTTAGAATTCCAATTTTATCATTGTTGATCTTAAACTGATTATTGTCCTGCTTTGAGTCATACAAAACAAAGACTAAATAAACTATTGTTATAATTTTAGCACTGGTATTTAGGCTGTATTTTTGGTACTGCTGATAAACCCCAAACCATTTTACACCCAACAATGAATAATGCTTCCAGGCCTGGCATCAAGCTATAAGCCTAGCTGGCTGTTCACAAGGGACTAAACATGCTAATTTCAATGGTGACGACTATGACGTCACCTGCTGACAGTCCACATGATCAAGGTTCACGTGCAACGATACTAAAAGCTTTGAAGAATACGGCAGTTGTGTTGATGCTAACATCCAACGCTTTCAAAGATTGTGTGGTTGAGGTGTTAAGATCGCTCGCTTAAACCAAGTGCAATTTTCATCACACATAATCAAGTTCACATCAATTTTGACACCACCATCAACAAATCAAATCATGCTAAAACCATTAACTGCGTTTGTTGTGTGCCTCTTCTTCCATTATATAAAAAAAAAACAGTTAAGGTAATAAGAAGATTCAGTTTAGTACTGCTCCACATTGTTATTTTGCTATGGACAGATACAAATTTTCTAAATTTATACAAGTTTGTCCATTTTAGGCTACACGTACTACTAATGATGATAGGGTGAGCAGTTTTATTGTTTGTTTTATCTTCCTTTTGCTTCCATGGGAAATCTGTTGACAATCACGTTTCCTAGATGCGTAACTTTTTACATGCATGGCATTTCCCTATCCTCCTGATCGTTACGGCTGAGCGATACACAGCTTCCAATTCCCTACACAGGCAGTCTGTCATTTAATATCAACGGACAGTACAACAGGCTTAGTCGTACTTGTTCAAAAGTTATCTTCACAATGAACATACAATAGTATCGATTATAAAATACTTAATACTTAAATATTTATAAACTTAAAAATATACTTCTACACCATTTGCTTGAATTACCTTTAGTAAAGATATGGTGATGTTATGTTATCACATAGGATGTTGTATTCATTGACATTACAATGTATTTCGATGGAACCATAACACATTACCCTGTAACTGGCAGCCAGTTACATTCATAAACAAAAACAATACAACACCATAACCTTTAATGATATGAATTGTTACCACTGCTTATGGCTAACTCTGGTCTGGACTCAGTTTTTGGAATATCTTCCGCACTTGTTTTGGCCTGCTCTGTTCCTCCAGAAGCTTCACAAACTTCGTATTCGCGTTTCTTTTTGAGACGTCCAGTCAAGCGCAAGTATGTCATTACAATCAACAAGGGCACAGGCATCATTATTGCAGATGCAACAGGGATGACCGAGGTCAAATCAGCGTCTGGCTGTGGTAATGAAAATCTTAACAGAATAATGGCAATCCCAGTGTTCTGAATTCCCGTTTCAACAGCAATCGCCACAATATCTTCAATAGGAAATCTAAAAAAGTAAGCAGTTAAGGCACCAAAAGCGTAGCCTAGCCAAGGAACACATAATCCACCGACTACAACTTGCCAACTAAACAATGAAAACATGAAGAGATTGGTGAATATGCCGAACACCACAATGAATAAAATCATGAAGAGCGAGCAAGGCCCCAAAATACGTTTGCTGAATGCAGTTACGCGAGGCGCGTACCGCTGAAGCAGTAGTCCTACTCCAACAGGGATCACAAGTGCCACCAGCGACGTTATTATGTTCCTATACGGAATGGATATTGCTGATGCCTCAAATATGGTCCGTCCCAGACTAAAGAGCCATGCCGGCATCATCACTGGAAAAAAATAAAGATATGTAGAGTTCACCTTACGAAACGTAAAAAGGCACAAATAAAACTTTACACAGCGTATGGTTTAGAAATATTAATAAAATATAAGACAATAAGGCAAGGGTGTATCTAAGACAAATATTTGGTGGGGGAGGATGTAAGAATGAAATTTCTGACCGGATTCTCTATTTGATTACCAGATAATAATCTGATACAGTATTGGTACAGTAGTTTTCGTCTTACTACCATTTGGGGTTTTTGCTCTGCCACAATAACATTTTTATTAGTGGGGAGGGGGGGGGGGGGGTTGTATCTCCATCCAAGAATCACATGTAGAGTTAGTGTATTTCAAAATTGTACAAATTTAATAGTAACTAGCCAAGTCGCTCGCTAATGCTTGCTTATTCAGCGGTGTCTCGCGTCTCTCGAGGAAATTTCTTGTTTCAACATTTATGCTGCTGACGGACAATTCCACACCAAAAAAAACTACTATGATCATTCTAGGACGCATTTTTCTTAATTTTTCATTTCATAAACAAACCATAACTTGTGCCCACTCTTTCATTTCTCTTTATGTTAGGCCAAACAAAAAAGATGGTTTGGTTTGTGTTACCCGACCGACCCTAAACATTTTTTTTCTGTCCAAGGGAAAAAAATCCCCATCCCTATTTTGATGCTCCATCCTATGATACAAAAATGGTTCAAATGCTTCCTGGAAAAAGGAAAAATATTGCTCCGTGAACATGAATGTATCATTATTGCATAAAAAAATATTAAATTACAATTTTTGAAGAATTTCTGATTTAGTAACAAACAAAAAAGTACAAAAAAAAAAAATTTTTCCAACCGACGGACCCTATTTTTTTTAACTGCGTAACGTAAACCAAACAATTTTTTTTTTGTTTGGCCTTAGTAAGTCTTGCTACTAATTTTGCAACCTGATCCCTGTTGTGAACATATTCTTTTATTCAAATAAATTGTGCTCCTCCGTAAGCTGCGCAGTAGAAGCAATGCCAGAGCTGAACACCAGGAACCGCATGTCGCCTATAATTTGTTAGTACCACCAAAGCCGCATAAATTCTTATAACAGCTACACATAGGTTTTCTTGTTTCACTTATTATGTCCTGCTTTGTGTGCCTTAGCGTTTTTTTGCTGTAATTTATATCGCCCCATCATCTATGGCAAAATAGTTGTAAAACATCAGAAGATTACAATGCGTCATTAATCAAAGATTAACACAAAGGTTTGTTGACAGAGTTAACAACCGTTTCGTGTGGTTTTAATGCAAATCAGGCCTCCACGCAGCACAAAATCATACCCAGATTCCGAGAAGTTATACGTGTTTACCACAATTACGCTAGACTGCTGAGTAAAGCACCAGATAAGGCATACTGATCGACTGTCATGTTTTACAAATACAAACGCAGAAATATTTCTGACACCCTTTTCTGTTATCAATATAGTTTGTTCATGCCGAACTAATTTAGCACTTAGTTACATTTAGTAATTTAGTTTAGTTAATTTAGTTTCATTTAAATTGGCCAAATTGGCAGTCTGAATTTGAAATACCAAAATGCAACTCCAACAGTCGTCCATCAGTGAGCTGCACGTGCCTCATTGTTGAATTACAGTTATTCGCCTTACCAGCCATAATCACAATGACAACACTACTGGGTCATGCCACGCAGTGGCCAACAATTACGGACCATCCTCTAGCAGGAATATGTGATATTCCGAAACTAACAATCAACTTCGAAAAATTTGTTTCAACAATGGTTCAAAGGGTTCTAAAAATTTTTAACACTGCCGGTAAAAGAAAAACGTTTCATTGAAAAGGTTGCGTGATTTTAAGATATTGCAGTATTATGTTTGTTTTTTGTTGATGTGGTTATCAAATATTAAATATTAGGAATTTCACTATGAACTACTGAATACTTGTAACGGCAGATGCAAACCCGACATCTTGGTTGACTTTGGCTTTTCAGTTACTACTCTGGCTGTATATTTTCAACTTTGATGATACTAGCACAGCAGGGCTACAGTCCCGGCATGGGGAATGAAGCGTCTATGTCCTAACTATAGGTTTAAACTAGTAATAATAACTGGTCTGTGCTTCCACCAACGGTGGATTAAATTAACTGCACGGCAGTTTAAAATAAAAATGGGCTACATGTCATTTCAAAGAGAAGCAACTAATTCTTTAACGAACGAACTTGAAGTTTAAAACTCTTGGTTTTATTACAAAAAGAACATTTTGCCGGCCCCCAGTCTGGCCGGCTAAAAATGGTTTCTTTTTGCCTAAAACTTACTTAACCTGGTAATTTTAGCATTACATTCCTCGAATGTGATGTTCCCCTGGAGGTTTCTTCCGGTTTGTAGATGCCTGCTTGCATATCCCACCACGCATGCGCAGCGGGTCCTCCCTTATAAAAGCGACAGCGCGCACGCTATCGGCATTCATTTTACTCTCAATGTGTCAGGTGCTGACTCGAGAGGGGAGGCAGGGTGGAGTAAGGTTAAGTATGTTTCAGGCAAAAAGAAACAATTTTTAGCCGGCCAGACTGGGGGCCGGCAAAATGTTCTTTTTTATTGCCAAAACAACTTAACCTGGTAATTTTAGCATTACCAGTTGACCTCGTCAAAGTTGCTGGCGGGCACCGCCTGAACGAGTGCCCCGGGATGCAAGCAGGCTATCCCCCACGAATTCTTTATCTGCAAGAGAAAAATTCGCACTTTATTCAGAACATATGGGCTTGACAGGAATTTGGTCTCATTCGACAGAGTTGGTGGCCCTGAAAAGGCTTCTAGCAGGGTGGAACTTGCTTCTGTCATGGGTCTTGCTTCTGCTTCGTTCTGAGTGCTTAAGGGGGGTTTGACCACGGTTCTGGCTGCAACGATCATTTCCAGCCGATGTAGTCTGGATTCATCCTTCATCCTGTCTCATAGGTAGTGAGAAGTGAAGGTGGACTAGTGGCGCCAAGACACTGTTGCCAGGATTCTTCAATTGGGGTGGCGGTATGGTGGGCCCAAGATGGAGAGATAGTTCTCACTTCGTGCGCCGTCACTCTCATGCTCTTGCTCAATTCATGTTTGTTATAAGCTGCTTCGATCGTTCTCTTGGTCCAGTAGTTTCCGATACTTTGTACGACAAGGACGTTGTCGTTTGGGGCGAGAAGTCCCATGGAGGAGATGGCGACAGCGGCGGTTGAAGTAGGAATGCTGGACGAAAGCCGTGTTTAATTATGAAAGGAAATCCAGGTTGGTGGTCAGTTCTTGCCAGCTGGGAAATAATGGCGTAGTCTGGCCACGACAGGGAGACCAGCTAGGCAGAAGGCTGCATTGTAGGTTTTTGCGGTAGATGCTTCTGCCCCCGGGGGGTGAGACTCGGCTCCTTTGGTCGGGGTGGCGGCGCGCTTCTGTTGGGAGCGTTGGTCGGAACGAGAGCGAGGAGCGTCGGTTCGAAAGGGCTACTGGTTTCGCTGCTGGTAGGCGGCAGTGTCGTTCGGGAGGTAGGGGGTTGGTGACGCCGTATTTTGTGCCAATCGTCCGGGGGATGGGGGTTGGCTTGTTAATGCTTCGAGAAAGGGCGGATTGAAGACATGGCTTGCTTTGCGGCTTTGGTTTTCTCGAAACGTCAAGGTGAGGAGCAAGTGTCGGGATTAACCCACGGAAGAGTGTTGCTGACTCATGGGTCGGTTGATTTCAGAGTCGGTGTCGTGTGGACACGTTTAGGTTGTTTGCGGACGACAGGGCAATGTCACGGAGGAGAAGGGTGTTGTTGAAAAGCGCTCTCGTTGCCCAGTTCATTGCGCGGTAAGTAGCGAAGTTAGCTTATCTGGAGTGACGGACGACAGCTTTTTCTTGGGGGCGGGGGGCTATTGCCAACGAGGTCCCGAAATCCATCTTGATTTCGCTGCAAGCAAATTTACACTCCGGGTAGGTTCAACGTTGCGGGGGTTAGTGGCGCCGTCTGTGAAGGATCGGAAGAAGCTGTTTTCACGACCAGGGCACGGCGTAGGAGGTTCTTTGTCGATAAAAAGGGAATCGCCTTTGCTTAGTATGGAGCCTTCGTTGCAATTGACCCAGGAGGCAGTGGGGTTTGGCGTCTTTGTTTCGTGAGGCAAATCCAATGCCTGTCGATTGGCCATGGTTGATGACAGGGGCGACCGGCATCATAGCGGGCTTGACAGGAAGCAGTCTGGAGCAGTCTGTTCGACAGTCTTTCAAAGAGCTGTGAGCGACAGGTTGGATTCATCTGGGGTGTCGTCCGGGAACCTGATGCATTCTCGGCAGCAGGGGCAGGCGATAGAGGGTGACGCAACGACAGTGTGTCGTCCGACTTGCTCTTGGGTGCCGTAGCGGGGGGAAAAGAAGCGGCACGCCTCTGCCCTTCGTGGCTTGACGTGGACGCGACCCAGTCCTGGGTACGGGCCTTGCGTACCGATGACGTGCAAGAAGGAGGTGGCATCGGGTTGACTTGCGGGTGACGGATGGTGTCATGTACGATTTCCCGTACAACACTGCGGCTGAAGTCTGGGACCGCACGACAGTTTTTAAAAGAGCTGCGATCGACAGGGTGGATTCATCTGGGGTGTCATCCAGGAACCTGATGCGCTTCACGGCAGCAGAGGCGGGCGCCAGAGGGTGACGCGACGACACTGTGTCGTCCGACTTGCGCTTGGGTGCCGTAGCCGGGGGAGAAGAAGCGGCACGCTAGTGCCCTTCGTGGCTTGATGTGGATGCGACCCCGTCATAGCTACGTGTCTTGCAAAACGATGACGTGCAGGAAGGAGGCAGCATCGGATTGACTTGCAGGTGACGGATGATGACATGTATGATTTCCCGTACGACAGTGCGGTTGACGCTGAGGCCTTTCCGGGAGGAATTGGGCGACGGGTCAAGCGGCGAGCTCCGGTCCGGAGAGTAGGCGAGTGTCGCACGGTGGAGGTTCTGTTTGGCGGCCCGGTAAGAGTCTTTGGCGGCTTGAAGGTCGTGCTGGAGGGACGACAGGTCCAGCGGGATGCAGCTTGCATTGGCCCGGGAGGAAGGGAGGTTCAGGCGATACGACAGCAGGAGCAGGCGTGACGTCGGGTAGGTGTCGTATGGGCTGGGTTCATAAGCGGCGTGCAGCTGCAAGAGATGGAGACGGCTTACGACTTGAATCTTCACTTAGGACGTGGGTTTTTTTTTTTAACCCCATGCTGAGACGAGCAGCAGTTTGGACACCAGCTGGCGATTTGAATTTCACTTCTGACCCAGGATCAGCCATGGACGAGACAAGTAGTGGGAAATGTAGATAGTTTCCAAGTCGATTCTTCACTCAAAGTGTGGGTTGGGCCACGGGTGAGACGAGCAGTAGTGTGGGCAGCAGCTGAAGTCTTGATTATCGCTCGGGACGTGGGGCCAGTCACAGTCGAGACAAACAGGGTGCAAACGGCTTCCTTCTTGGTTCACTTAAAACGTGGGTGCAGGCCACAAATGAGACGAACAGTAGTGTACAGCAACGGGCAACTTGATTTTCACTCGAGACGTGGGGTCAGCCACGGTCGAGACAAGCAGCAAGAGGTGCGGGCGGCTTCCGTCTTGGTTCACTCAGACGTGGTTTCTAGCTACGAGTGAGATGAGCAGCAGTGACAGCACAGGTGACCTGAGTTTCACTCGAGACGTGGGGTTAACCACGGTCGAGACAAGCAGCAGAGGTGTAATGGCTTCCTTCTTGGTTCACTCAAAACGTGGGTTCAAGCCACGATTGAGACGAGCGGCAATGGACAGCAACAGGTGACTTGATTTTCACTCGAGACGTAGGGCTAGCCACGGTCGAGACAAGCAGCAAGAGGTGGAAGCGCCTTCCGTCTTGGTTCACTCAAAACGTGGGTTCAAGCCACGATTGAGACGAGCAGCAATGGACAGCAACAGGTGACTTGATTTTCACTCGAGACGTGGGGCTAGCAACGGTCGAGACAAGCAGCAAGAGGTGGAAGCGCCTTCCGTCTTGGTTCACTCAAAACGTGGGTTCAAGCCACGATTGAGATGAGCAGCAGTGGACAGCAACGGGTGACTTGATTTTCACTCGAGACGTGGGGTTAGCCACGGTCGAGACAAGCAACAAATGGTGCAAACGACTTCCGTTTTGGTTCACTCAAAACGTGGGCTCTAGCCACGAGTGAGACGAGCAGCAGAACAGCAACAGGTGACTCGAGACGTGGGGTTAGCAACGGTCGAGACAAGCAGCAAGGGGTGCAAACGGCTTCCGTCTTGGTTCTTTACTCAAAACGTGGGATCAGCCACGAGCGAGACAAGCAGCAGTGGTATGCAATAACCGGCTTAATTTCCGCTCGGTCATGAGTCTTGAGTCTTGATCGAGGCGTGTGGCAGGCGGCGATGAGTGTCGCCTGGAAACCTGGTACGTTTCACGGCAGCAGGGGCGGCGACAGTGGGTGACGTAACGACAGCCTGTCGTCCGACTTGCGCTTGGGTGCCGAGGCCGGCGGGAGGGAAGCGGCACGCCTGTGCCCTTCGTGGCTTGAGGAGGACGCGACCCAGTCCTGGGTGCGGGCCTTACGTACCGATGATGTGCAGGGGGGAGGCGGCATCGGGTTGACTTGTAAGTGGTGGACAGTGTCATGTACGATTTCTCGTACAACACTGTGGCTGACGCTAAGGCCAATCCGGGAAGAGTTGGCGACAGGTCGAGCGGCGATTTTTGGTCCCAAGAAAGGGCGAGTGTCGCACGGCGGAGGCTACGCTTGGCAGCCCAGTAGGAGTCTTTGGCGGCTTGAAGGTCTTGTCAGAGGGACGACAGATCCAGTGGGGCGAGGAGCAGCTAGCGCTGGCCTGGGAGGAGTCTTTGGCGACTTGAGGGTTGTGCCGGAGGGACGACGGATCCAGTGGGGCGAGGAGCAGCGAGCGCTGGCCCGGGAGAAGTGGAAAGTAAGGCGATGCGACAGTACAATCAGAGCAGTGGCTATCTTCGGCGAATCATCCAATTTTCTAAACGACAGTCGGGGAACCGGGGAGCGAGGTGGCGTGGAGACACCTCTGGAGGAAAATGAATGCCGATAGCGTGCGCGCTATCGCTTTTATAAGGGAGCACCGCGCTGCGCATGCGTGGTGGGATATGCAAGCAGGCGTCTACATACCGGAAGAAACCTCCAGGGAAACATCACATTCGAGGAATGTAATGCTAAAATTACCAGGTTAAGTTGTTTTGGCAATAAAGAAACATAAATGGAAATTGACACTTTACATTTTAAGTTCACGGGTTTACAAGACTGGCTTTTAAGAGAAAGCCCTTTCGAATTTACATGTTAGCGATTCAAAAATGACCGTAAAACTCAACAGTAGTTTTTACATAAAATCAAAATTTTTGAGTAGAAAAAGTTGTCTGTGGGTTCAGTTCTGAAACCCTCTAAATGAACCGCATCCGCTAAGTTACAATTTAGTCTTTACAGTTTTGTTTCTAAATGCGTTAGACAAAGGATCAAACCTTCCTGAGTTTTATCCAAAACGCTCTAGATTATAAAAGACTCAGCTTAATTACAAAATAGTTCTTAAAGTTATGTTTCCAGTGAATCCACACAATGATCAAACTGTCTGTTGTTTAGATTAAAGTTAGATTTAAAATAAACAAGAAAGAAATTGGTTTTCAGGAAGAGAACCACTCTTACGTTATGGAAGGCAGGGAGCCAGAAATGCCGATGGCTTAGCCAACCATAATTTTCTCTAAGCTAGAAGTCAAGTTTAAGTTAAACTATAAATTTAGAATGGGAGTCCTAAAGTTAAATTTTCAAGCTAAACTAAGAATGCATGAGGAAGATGGCAGTCAGCCATTGAAAATTTGCAAGAAGTAGACACTGTCTTGTTTGTGAAATGAGCGGTAAATATTTTGATTCTCCGAACTATAACACTGAAATTAAACTAGTAACATACGAACCACTACTTTTTTGCCCGGCATGGCAACCTCGGACGTGACATCTCCACACCTGACCGGCGTGACCCTTCTAGCTTTGGAGATCTGTAACCTGTGCTAAAGAGGGAGGGCTGCTGGGGCTCTTTATGCTGGAGAGGATTCTGGCAACCAACGCGCGGACGGCGAGGAGAGCTGCGCCCTCCTCATTGGCTGAGGGCCAGGGGAACAATGGAAAGTAGGAGGAGAAGTCAGTTTGGCAAAGGATTTGGGTGCAAAGCCGTTTGAAAAACAGGGACATGTAGAGAAGGGCCAGTACGAGTTTAACTCAACTTTACATTCGGAAAAGGCCCATGGACTAAAAGACTGGCTGTGGGTTTTCTATTTACATGGTTATTAAATGGACGGAGTCAAATTAAAGCTTAGTATAGTGGCTATTGCAATGGACAATCCACTGTTGCTAAATTAAACAAGCTTTAATTGAAAACTGCGATGTTACACATTACAACTATAGAAGGATGGGGGGGGGGGACGAAGTGTATAGCACAGAATAAACCTTGGGATTGCACTAATATACAGATCTTTTTATGATATTGTTTTTAATTGAAGGAAAGCTAGGTAGTTTGCATTCGGATGGTCACAGTCGGAGTTCGGATGGAGAATTAAATAAACTACTTACATTTAAATTTGTGTCCGTTAGAACTGACATTGTTTAAATTGGTTCGAGCTCATGGGCAAAAGATTATAAAAGATTCTAGGGGCAAAAGATTATAATAATAAAAGGTTAAATAATCTAGCTTAGTAAAATACTATAATGCATTAATTAAGTTGGACTTGAAAGTTTGATGTAGGTGGACATTTTTCATAACATTTGCGACCGACAAACACAATAAAAAATATCACACTTGAATGTCTGTATCCACATGTTGAGGTTAAATACCGAAGGCAGCCCCTCCTATTTCACAACGAAGCTAGTGTGTTTGGCTTTTTTGTCCGAAAAGACCAACGAAACATAATTACAAATATACACGAGTTTTCCAATAATGGCGACCGGAAGTGATGATCGCTATGGCCAAGTTTGGAGCGTTTTTCAAATTGATGCAGTTAATCTTCTAGATGGAATTTCAAGATTCTGTTTGCCCAAAATTGAAGCTGGAGTGTAGGGCTATTAAATGCTGCAAAGTTTGGTCGATTCGTTCCATTATTGGTGGAGATATGCCACCGAGGTCTTTTGGCGTTTGGGCGCTCAAGAAAAAAATGTTCCTCCAGGTTTTTGATGGTTGGAGTCCAGGTATCCTTTCCAATGCTGGTTTTTTTTGGCAATTCGACATTACATACTTCAGGCAGTACTGAAAGCAGTGATAAAGTACGGTATATAAACAAAAAGATGCAACTGACGCAACCGATTCAATGTCCGTGCATTTATTTTCCATCGAGCAATTTAACGATACACGAGTACGGTGTAAAGTCAACGTCAGTATTACACAATCACTAATACAATGCCGTTATCTACCCGCAGTTTGACGTTAATCGCGAACCATACCCTTGTTTCGGTAAATTGCTAAATGGAAAAGAAACGCACGGTGTCCGTCTTTCACACAACATGAAGCCAGTTGCACCTTTTAGTTTTGCTAGTTTGACACTGTTTCAATTCTGTCTGAATAGCAATGGAGGCACTGGTTGCACACTTGTTTTCTTTATTTTAAAAACTGCTGATACACTCAAGTTTGATATGAAGTACAGCAGCCTAAGCCGACATCTTTAATGACACTTCAATGTTTTTGCTTAAACACAGTTCCGATATTATTGAGTCCGAAACATTGCGGCTTATTATAATTTGTGCCCTTTATGACTTTCAGAAGATTTCGGCATCATCATCAACCTTACTTCAGTAATTTACGTCTGAATGAGTTCAACAGGGTGGTACACAAAAAACTGACGACCAAACATTTTCCAAGTACAACTTTTCTAGTTAGCACCCATCAGACCAGGAGAAGACGGAAATCTTCCGTTTCATTAGCTTTGATTTCGGTCATTTCTTGGTTCTGAGGGGTGCTAACTTGAAAAGTTGGACTTGGAAAATTGTGGGGTCAGTTTCTTGTGGACCACCCTGTATGATCGTTCAGACGTACATTATTGAAGTTAGGTTGATGATGCCAAAATCTTCTGAAAGCCATAAAGGGCACATAGGCTATTTGTTTCCGAGAAATAAAAGAGTTCAACATACTCTATATAGTCTGTACGTATATAAAAAAAAAAGGCGATACAATTAGGCCTACAAAGAAAGTCTTGAAGATCGTAGTACGGATCAGAGGTTTGGTAAATAGTGCCTGCCCCTTTTCCCCAACGGTGACCCACCCCCCCCAAAAAAAAAAAACAGTCTTTGGATGCTACTGAAGATGTCCTATTCTCCTAAACTCAGTTGAACAGACCACCAGAACAACTGTTATTGTTTCTGCTAACATGACACAGGAAACTAGTTAACTGTAACGAACCATTCGTACTAAAGAAAATTAACAATGGACACAGCGTCAACGAAACAATAATTTTGTGTTCTAAATTTTTCCTCCCATCACCAAAATTTTGGCAATATTGTGGTATTACGATATATCTCATTATACATTTCCACATATGCCGCACTGAGATTTTTGAGACCCATTTCATGGAATTAGGTGGTACTGTAGGAAAGCTCGTCGTTCTGCTTTTCGTTGATGCCTTCATGCAGTACAGAAATGTTAATCTTATATGAACAAGATTTGAAATGAGTTGTAAAATTATTTGTCAAAGAATAATCGGTGTTTACAAAATATTAATTGTCAGTTATGATGTCCCGTTAAGGGACTGGACTGATGTCCCATTAAGGGTTTTGAAAATGTTAGGCAGACTGCCTACGCAGAGGAAGAGCTACTGCACTACAGCTGAACTAATAATGCAGAACCAACGTTGTAACGTGAAACGCCGGTAGCCACTGATAACAGTTGATGATCAAATGACATCTTGAACACATTTTATGCTAACACCACCAGTCTGAAAAGTGAAAAGTACATCTAAATCAGTTGTTTTTCATACTATTTTTTTTTGTGTGTGCTTCTGAAGAAGACAGGTGTTCTTCGATAATTTAAGTAGCCTAGACTGATTTAGATAAACATTTCGCTTTTCACACTGGTGGTGTTAAGTGTAAAATTTGTTCACGACAACTTTTTAAGACAGCAAATGAAACAAGCGAGGCTTACAACAGGGGTCGTACAAGATCACACATAAAAAATTCAATCATTTTCAAGGACTTATTTCCAAGACCAATACAACTTTTTCAAGGACCATTATTAACAAACTTGCTCAAATCCGGATGCTCAGCTTTAAATAAGGCCTACTTTATTGGAAAAGACGAAATACAACCTCACCAACACTGATATGTTCTTTTTTTCTTCTGTGGCTTTTTTTCCTGTGGTTTTCGCTGTTGCTTTTTACCCCATCGGCATTTTTTTACCCTAGATTCATTTTAATGCCCTAATAAACAACTGATGGAAATGCATGGAGCAACAAGACTTAAAAGATTAGCTCAACAACTTTTTAAGACAAATTTGGAGTTTAAACAAATTGCAAGTTTGTCTCTATCTTGCTCAAAGCTAGGCCATTAATGAAATTATTACAGAAAAATAAATGAATTCAAGGACTCTCAACTCAAGGACATAGTTAACAATTTCAGGGAATTGAAGGCCTTGGATTTGTAAGCTTCTAACACTTTCAAGCACTTCAAGCATCTTCTGTGTAGTGCTGTGTCGGTAACCGAAACCGAACCGCGGTTTCGGTTTTTACTTATAAACCGAAACCGAATTGGATGTTTTTTAAAAACCTGTTTGTTTCTTTATTTTTTAAGCAGTCATGAATAACTTAAAAAGGCAACTTTTTTTTTTAACTATAAAAAACTAACCGTTGTCTTTTATAAATTATATCAAACAAACTAATCAACAGCTTTGGCAGACAATAATGGTGACTGCCACAACAACGAACGGGTGGAATTTCATCTCGTTCGTGAATTGAACAACACTGTGCCAACGTTTGTATTGTTAAGCAAAAAAAAAAATCGCTAAATGTATTTAAGGCAAGTGGGATTGTTAAATATTTCCTCAAACGTAACGTGGTTGTTTGCATCTTTCGCGATCGGTAGGCACCTTGGTCAGCGCAACGGATTACAAATTGCTACTCGCGAATAATTCTTCAGGAATGGTGCATCGAGCACTATGTTGAAATATTGTTTTCAACTTCATTATTAAACAAATGCCAGTAACAATTATAAGTACGTTTTTCTGATTACAATTTTACAAAATAAAGCATTTTCAAAAAAACAGTAACTAACATTTTATGAGGCTTAATGGCACGTCGACAACTAACATTTTATGCAAGGGTGTGTTGGAAGTTAGCGTTTCTGGACAAAACAATCAATCAAACCTGACGCACGTGCGAAAACGTCAACATAGCGTCGCTTGTGGTTAAGGGGTCATTTTTGTGACTTAAAAATGTGTTTTATCATCTGAACAACAAAACCGAAATCGAAACCGATATCGAGGCTTCCTTTGTAAGAAAAACCGAAACCGAACCGATTTTTAAAAAATGAAACCGACACAGCATTACTTCTGTGAACCCTGTTAGAATGATGTCAAGGCTAAGTCGCTAGTGTTTTGCTTTAAATATCATCCAGTTAAAGGAGGCACAAAGAAATGTGTTTAAAGAAACCAAACTCGAGCATTCTCGGGCAACTGAGAGCATGCTATAATGATTAACGATATAATAAACACAGAGGGATCCACATATAAAGATTTTCCATTGGTGATCACCCACCTTTAAGAATCGTTTAAAGAATGTGTACCAGAACCAGAGATTCGTGGAATAGCCTACAACTTAAGCTCTTTAGATTTAACGTTACGAAAAGTACCATTGCGAGAACTAATAGAAATGCACTTTAAATGACAACAGATTGGGTAAATCGCACTCTGCAAATACTCGAAACAAATAGCAAAATGTGCAGAGGTACCCTAGCAACTCAACAATTTGTTTGTAAAATAAAACCTTTTTATTAGATGAATGCATGACAGCTAGATCAATAGTTGTTAATGTTTATACTGATGGGCAGTTATTCGGTAAAAACGGTCTTGGCTGACAAGGAAATCCTCTTTACGGGTTGTTGGAGATTAGCGATAGATATAGGCCATTCATTAGCCGAATGACCAATATTAATCAATCCAAGTGCATATAATTGTGCAATCCATTAGATTCTTCCAGATTATGCGGCCTATAGAACAAATCAGTATTTATTACCAGCATAGCTAGCTCAAAATAAGGGGGTAATGGGGTGATTTGCACTCCGTAGGACAATATTCTACGAGTCTTTAAAGAATTCAGGCGTTTATCCAGATTTCTAGGGCAATGTGCGAACCCTAGCATTCTCGCACTAGCCACATTGTGACTGTGGAAATATGGGTGGTATGACCAGTTGAGAGCATGTACAAGGTTGCACGAAAGTTTATGAAAGTTTACGAAGCCCTACAGCAGATCCAAGGGAGGAAGTTACTGTACCGAATTTACATGGAAATACCCCTTTCCCCCAAATTTTCAAAAATGGAAAACGGTCGCACAGTCTGCAACCTATTTCTTTTTCCTATTCCTTCGATATAATTACGTCGGAGGGAATTCAAATCTGGAAAATAACTTTTTTAAAGGCAGGAAGGGAAGCTGATACAACACATTCGACCATGCTGGATCTGCTTCTGATAAACAGTTGCTTTGTTTGGGTTTAGCTAGCCAAATTAGGCCTCTGTCATCCATATACCTTAAACAGACACTAAAGGATTGATTAAAATTTTTCTTACCAAAGGCTAGAATGTTACTGATGAAAGTCATGGTGATGCTCAGGTTGAGATTGCCGCCCAAAAGAAACGTCCACATATTACTTGCTCCTCCACCTGGGCTGCAACCCACCGTAAATAAGCCCAAACGCATGTTGGGTGATGAAAAAATAGCATGAGCAATGCCATACGACACCTGAAAAATTCATGAACATTTAACGTTTGCATTCATATTCATTTTAAAAGTACATGTATCCCTGTTGGCTTTCCTGTATGACCCAGTTTTGCAACATTAGTTCAAACTAAATGTAAATGTTACCAACACAGTCATTTTCTTGTTTTTTCTTTCGTGCAAGATGAATTTGCAACCTGTGTAAATGTTTCAGCAATATCCTCATTGGGTCGCAAGACATACCAGAATGATTTATGTGCCTTTAATGTAAATTATTTCACAAACACCACCGACATAAATAAAATTTTACTTCAGATTCGCATTTTTCTTTTTCAGCACCCATTTTACCAAAATGTTCATTCACATTATGTCACGTTGTGCTTCCTCAACTTTTCAAAATTTTCATATCAAGAGTATTTTTATGTCACCCAATTGTTCTTGTGTATAGGCTACTTTACTAAAAGACTTCTTTGAGGTAGAAGCACATGCTGTTCCCAACTATTTATTTGCTGTTGCATCGGACGTCTTTTTATCTTTTAAAATAGCGTTTGTAGCTTCCATCTTTTTAAATCTTGTTTCGAGCAAGCTTCCTACAACACAATGCATTCTGGACTTCTGTTGCAATCTGGTGACACACCAAATAAGCAGAATACGTAATGAATATGCAAAAGCTACAGCTAGTTTATTTTCATTATTCGTAGCATATTGCACTTTTCTTTATTTACCAGAAAGGAAATTTCACTATTAGGCCACTTAAAAAAAGAAAGTTGGTTCTCGGGCATTTTTTTCATGAAATCCGTGCGGGCGGGCGGAATTTATTTTTTATTTTTTTAATTTTTCGGCCTAATTTTCCATATATTTTGGGGAATTATTTTTTATTTTGGGTAAAATGAAGAACACTGCCTCATAATTCTGCTTACCATGTGTCCATAAAATTATTTAACGACAAGAATGGTATAGTTTTATATTTTCACTTTTTACTAAGCACCATTTTTGATCTGCAACTGCTATTTTTACCGCGTCGTTTCTTTTTATTTCCGGTCAAAAAAATGGTGCGGGAGGGCCTGAGAACAAACTTTTCTTTTTTTAATGGCCTTAAAATGTTTTTTTTTTAAGTTAAATATTTTGCGTAGTCATATCGTCAGTGTTATTTATTTTGTTATTCGTTCATCATTATTATTGAATATCTATCACACATTTGTCTTTAAAAATTACATAATAACATGTATAATGCACAATAACTTGCTGAGATGCTAGTTAAGTTATAAATGTAGCCATTTTGAGATGTTCCAATATGATCTTGGAACAACCGCAGGAGCAGCTGGCCTTGTGTGAACTTTTACAGGAAGTCAAGCATGCGCATGTCAGATTGCGTGTTCCTCGAAAGTTCCGTTTCCTTGACGACAATCTGCTATAATAAAAGACACTGAAGCGCTAAACCTTCACTTCTTCCATAGCTACATGCCATGCTGCACATCATCCTTTTTTTGCGTTCTGAATTTCGAATTTTGAATTCAAAGGTTGTTATTTTGTGAGCCATCTAACGATTAAAGGCTCTTTATATTTGACAAGTTGAAAGTCTGCTTTTACTATTTACGTTTTATGGATTTAGATCCTCGAATAAAAAAATTTTGTGTGACTGGGAGGAGAAAACGTTTAAACGCTTCAGAAGCATGATTTTAAAAATGGTCAACAATCTACGAATCTCGGGAATGTGTGGTCAAGCTGTTCACCCACGTTTCTCCGACTCCCGTTTCGCCGACTTCCGGTTCGCCGAACCCGTTTCGCCGACTCCCTGTTCGCCGAATTTCAGTAAAGATCTACTTCCGTTTCGCCGACCGCAAAAATAAAAAATAAATCATTCGCAGGCATCTAAAGACATAACCTTACATGACTACCTTAGGAAATTGTTACTTGCCACAATTTATAGCTGTTACTTACACAGTTTAGTAACAATTTAAGATGAACCGTATTTTGACAAGAAGGGCCCTGTA
>JAHWFP010062373.1:0-12494 GCA_023313725.1 Lithobius niger
AATAACCAAGTCAGCCATTATTACAGCTGTAATCCAGAAATCCACTCAAGGTCCGACCAACTTGGGTTAAATGTGAGTGTGTGGGTCAAAGCGGCTCTATAGAAATCTCACATTAACTTTGTGGTTGTACTAAAATTGTTGACCCTTACTTTAGACGTTTGCACTCACATTTGCCCTCTCACACTAACACGTTTGGATTGGATTTCTGGTATACGACTTTTAGTGTTGAAACACTAACAAAATTACTCCAGCTCAAGCTTCCAGCATATTTTTTTTTGTTAGAAAATTGCCAGTAGTAAAACACAAAACGCTGGCTTGATATTGATACTTTTTTCCTTTCACGAGTTGCATTCCGAGGCGAAAATACCCCGAGAGTTTGCACGTGATGTTTTTATCTGCTGAAGAATCTAAAGAATGATTGGAGAAATTCGTCTACACTTATTCAGGGCTCCAGGAACACTACGGTACTTTCAGCCGCCTGCAGTAAAAATAAGATGGAGGAACTAAATTGTATCGGATAAAACCATGGATGGTTAATTATCAGTGATATTACTTGGTATTGAAACGAGAAAATAAAATTATCTCAACCAGTAATCACGTTAGGCTATTCCTAACTTGCCCGCTGAAGCGTCGTTACGTATCGTAAAAAAAAAAAAAAAAAAAACCGCAATAAATTCCTAATAATTTTAGCATCTGGCTTTCACTCGTTTGGCTACGCACCAACGTAGTGGGATACGACAACACGTAATTTAGCAATTCTAAAATTTGATTTACAACATTTGAGGCTAATTGGACACGATGATGGCCTAAGGGTCGACGAATAAGTCGTTAACGTGTAATCACCAACTAGCCTACAATAAAAAAAAAAAAGAACTACGAACATAAAAGCCTTAGAAGTTCGGTAGGCTTCAATCGTTAGTAGTAGTAGGTGGAAGGAGTGGAAAGCCCAGGAGAAAGTCAGAGGAATGCCGGGTCTTCAGACTGGTCTGCCAACTGGTCCGCCCAATGCCGTACGCAGAAAGAGGCGGAAGCCATATTGTCTGAGACTTTCTATTGCTTTCTGTTTCACCCACCACGTAGCGTTGAGAGTGTCACTCCCAAGAGCAATGGCCTGTTTTAAGATAAGAAAGTCATTCAGTCCAAATTCCTACAGTCCATTTGTACAAGCTTTGGTGCGGGTATTACTAACCAGGAACACAAGAGGAACCTTTTCTGAAAATTGTAGCGCTGTCTGACTTCGCAGAGTTTGTAATTAATGTCATTCATTTTTTTTTATTAGTTTCTATGAGCCTTAAGTCAACCGAAGCAATTTAATGCTTGAGTTGCTGAACCAGCGCAATTGTGAACATTGCCGGTTTTTTTTTTTTGAGAGAAGAAATACCTGGCAAAGGGAGGGGTAAATACGTGGATTTGAACCGGGAAACCATCGATAATCGTCGGCGGGCCGAAAGACTGTCACAATTGGCCAGAATAAATTCCCATAGGTGCTGAAGGAGCATGGAGTCCTGACAGGGACTTTGCCAATGTCCTGATCCTGATAAAGATCCTGATCCTGGTTAGAGATACTGAAATCAAGTCTGTGACACAGCGATAATAATTACAAGCGTTTTGTAACTCTAACTGGTGATTTTCTTCTGATGCAGAAACCGCTCAAGAACTGCAAGATTGTTGAGAACTGCGAGACTACAAGAACTTGAGTGGTTTGCCAATAACGATGATTCCATCACAGTGTCCTCCGGACAAATAACACTCCCATAAACTTCGGAAAGAGGGACAAAAAAAAATAGATCCTTAACAGCTGAAACAGAATTCATAGCAAATGAACGTACGTCTTTATTTAACCATGTTTCAGCATACATTAGAGTCGTTCTGACCATCAGCACGTATGAAAGAACTTGAGAACGGCTAAATTGTTGTTAAGGAAATTTGAACCCTATAAACTTGACCTAATTTTACTGACCAAATCAAAATATCACTAGTATTATTCGGAAACTCAATTCGTGATCTAATAACGCCAGTTTCCAACATTAATGCACACAACGACTTACTCAGGCTGGATATGAGATGACGCTGTAGCATAGCACATTCTAGATTATAATTGGTTACCCTGGATAAATGATTAAAATGAGATCAAAATGAGCCTTCTTCAAAGGCCAAAGAGGCGGTACGAATTGAAGTAGTAGTTGAAATCAACATGTTCTAGGCTAACCTATAAAAGTCAGTGCTGGTCATGGAGATGTAACAAGTGGGCGGTAAAAGCAACGCTCTGGCTTGGAGTATAAATTCGTACTTTTACTGCGGATAAACCTCGCAAGTGAAGCGCTATCAATCATTTAAGTCGGTTTGCCATGGCGTTTCCGTACCTCCAAACGGGTGACCTTGCTTGATGCAAATCTCCCTCAGTCTAGGAAGATTCTTGTCTCGTACAGAAACTTTTTTATGACTTCGAACGCTCCGAAAAAGGCTGCACAAAGCGTCTTATCCAGCACGAGTAAGTGCTTCGTGTTGATAGAGTTCTACCTTACGCAGCACTCGATCAACACGCACTAAAAACACCCACAAACATGGAGATAACGCTCTTTAAGCTGTCACTTGCTGATTAATGGCAAATGCCGAATCATCGTGGGGGTTTAAACTGTAACTCTGACTCTCATGCTCCATCGATTAGCCTTTGTTCTCCTGGCTCTGCCTAAAACGGTCTAATGGCTTTAACCTTTGTTGCGACTCCCATTCAATAACCTAAAAGCAGGCAGGGGTTCCGGAATTGAAAGACTCTTGCCATCATCTTAATGGCAGGTAAGAACAATGTCGTCCGCCAAATGCAATTAACAATGGACTGAATTAAAGAGAAGTGGTTGTAGTCATTCTAAGACATTTCTGTCAGCTAGCAGCAACGTGTTTCTGCAGCAACATGTTTTTTTGCAAAACCATGTTACTGCAGCTCGTTTTGCCAGGAGTGACATAAGGAGGGCCCGTAGGGCTCGAGGGAGTGTCCATGATATTGTTACAGGGTTCCCTTCAACCTGGAGAACCTGGAAAACCTAGAAATCTCAGGGAATTTTACTAAGTTTGAAACTCGGGGAATACTCAGGGAGTTCTCAGATTTTTCACAAAAAACAAAGCCACAATTTTAGGCCTAGTGCTAAGTGCTTTAAACGTATTCTGTTAACACTTTGTGATAAAATAAAATGTATCCTTTTACTTCTGTGTTAACACCTAAAAGCTCATTTAAACATTGGGCTACTCATTTTCATAAGTCAGCCATAAAAACAAGTAAAACTGGTAACTTACGTGTATGGAAAAATTTCCTTCCTGAAATTTTGGTAAATAACCTGGAAACTAACCTCAATTACTACGGAAAAAACCTGGAAAACTCAGGGAAATTTTTCAGTATTTTGGCGGGAACCCTGTGTTGCTGCGTGTTCCATCCCTCGTTCTGCGTCGTGATTCCATGCGACCAATTGTGGAACAAACTGGTCGTTAACTATTTTCTGGGATATCCCACGTTAAAAATACACTGAATAGGTGTGAAAAAATACCACTCGTGCTACGACTAGTCCAGGCAAGCCGCACCTCCACGTGCAACAGCGTTCCACGAGAGTGAAGCGGTGAAGCAGATGGATTCTTCAGACCAAGTCTGAATGGGGTAGGAATCGCTTGTTTCGCTCAACGCCAGTAGACCCACGTGCCGGAAAGTTGATGCCTTTTAGCGTTGCTCAGAAAAATACATTCTGGTGATGTTGAATCAACTGGCCTGGATCCGGGAAACGAAACCCACAGCTTCTCTCCCAGATGACCTTATTGAAAGGAATGGAGTGTGAAGCGATAGTTACAACAACGATACTCCCACGTTCTACGAACGTGTATGTATTTATCAGCTCCTGGTTCTGCTAAACTAAACGCATTTCTTTCATTTTCAAGGACCACGCTAGTGGTCCGCCCGCCAAGTTCAATAATTGTCACACATCATTGTTACTTCATTGCAAGAAAGTCGTTGTTTAATTTTGCATGGCCACTAGCTTTTGGTACTTTAACACAAACCACAGCTGAGCGTATTTCACGATGGCGAGGATAAATACCTATGCGGCGAAACAGCTTAAAAATTGTTGGAAATGGGCAGCCTTTGTGCCCAAACAAGCAATAGTTGTGTTTCAATCACGTGCATAAACTGTATCAATGTCATAAAAGTGAGTGGAGATCGTTGACTTCAGCTGACTACTATATACTGACTACTGACGACTTACTACTGATTACTGACTACTAATTCTGCTCATATAAAATAACTTATGCGACAGATATACATTATGTGGCCAGATGGTAGATGCATGGGCAGCGGCAAAATTAAGACGCCACAAAAAAAAACAAAAAAAAACACAA
Source organism: Lithobius niger (assembly GCA_023313725.1). Classification (NCBI taxonomy): domain Eukaryota; kingdom Metazoa; phylum Arthropoda; class Chilopoda; order Lithobiomorpha; family Lithobiidae; genus Lithobius; species Lithobius niger. Next base: position 4,378 of record JAHWFP010062373.1, read on the forward strand.
AATAAGTGATCTAAAACAAAACCCACAAGGGTGACAGAACCCGCCAAGTTTCAGCCAATCAAAGTAGTGATAGCAGAGCAAAAGAGGCTGCCACCAAGTTACTACATTAGTTGCCAAGCTAATCCCACCGACTATGACCTCACACGTTAAATCAAAAACTTGACCATTGCTACCGATAGTAGCAATGGTCAGGTCTTTGATTTAACCTTTGATCTAATACTCTATGGGATTAGCTTGGCAACTAGTGTAGTTACTTGGTGCCAGCCTTTTTGTTTCTGATATCACTACTTTGATTGGCTGAAACTTGGTGGGTTTTTTCACCCTTGTGAGTTTTGTTTTACCCATTAACAAATCAACAAAGTTGACGAAAGTTTGATTTGCCAGGCACGGTAGTATAAACACATAACATGTGCAGCAAGGTTCATGAAATTTTTTAGCCGTGTACGTGATAGTTTTTTAACCATTAGGTCCATAATTATTTCCCGAGAAGGGCCCTGTAGTGTCTCGTGCTCATGTTGATTGTGGCATGTCAAATATCCTGGGTTTTTTGCTTGGATTTCTCCAGCTAAATTGTCTCTCTCGTCGTCTACAGTGGAGCAGATAACCCGGTTTGGGAGTCAAAACAAACCATGATAACGTCCATGATGTTGTAGTTTATATATTTAAGATTATTATAATCATTTAAAAATACATCTTGTTTAATTTATGAATTTTATTTAAACAATTGATTTTATTTTGGTTTAATATTTGAATCACCAGCCTGATAAATAGTTCTTTGGACAAGAGTGATCCGGTTGGCACTTTTTTCTTGTAATAGACCTCGATCACGTTTACAAAATCCAGCAGCACTATTCTGTCACTAAGATATAAAGCATTTTTTTTTAGCTCATTTTCGTAATTTCGTCATTTTTTTTAATGGAACTTGAGCTAAATTTGAAAAGTAATAAGGAATTGTCCAGTGAGAAATTATGAGCATTATGGCTATGATGAGTTCAGTCATGGCCAGTAAACTAACTGGCCCGATCTACAACGAATTAGAGGGGCTATACAAAATGGACGCCACGACCCTTCCATTTCTTGAGGTCTGTTCGGGAATTGGTAAATCCCATCGGTGAATTTTGTACGGAGAGTCGCGGCATCTATTGGCATCTAAGTGGCGGTTTTCAAAATATAATTTTAATTTTACGTAGATTTGCGTCACAGATTTTTATTATGTATTAAGGTATTTTTAAATAGTTTTTAAGTTATCACTCAGCCACAGTTCAGCTATTTCTCTGCACTTGGGAAAAAAAAGCGACACGTTCGTGTTTCCAGAAAATATTGCAAGGGAAGGAACGTTGGCATTTTTGTACGGACAGTGTCGCCCTCGGTTGACAGAACGAGGCAACACAACGAATCGTCGCATATGTGGCGTTTTCGGCGGCCATATTGCCCAACCCAGTTGCGTATGCTATTTGTCATCCAAGATCCGGCCAGTACTGTAGAGAACCGTGGTTCAGTTTACACGAGTTCTGTTTATTGCTTTTCCGGATTAATGTAGGTGGCATACCCACATCACTCAAGCACAGGCGGAAAGGCACGCCACACAAGAAAGGGAACCAACCTGTAGCTTGAGGCAAGCGGACACATTTGGCTTTCGCTTTCTCAAACTTCGTTGTAAAATGGTCTTGCACCACAGTTCGTCTAGATTTGTGCACACAACTGCCAATGAGAAGCCTCCTTCAAGTCACGTGATCGCACCGAAACAAACGCCATCGTGCAGCTACAAATACGACGGATAGCTCAGTGGACGAATAAAATCAAACAAGCGGCTGCAACGACTACCTAGTCGCAACTGGTCTGCTGTCCACTTCCACCACTTTCAGGCCACATCCGCTTCGTACTTCCGGTGTTTTTTTTTTTAATTCACCTTAATTAATTTTTGGACGCTGGATCTAATGGTGAAAACGTTTGCTGCTAACTGGTATCGTTCCGGAGTTGAAAAAGGCGGAGGCCGGACGTTTGAACAAAGTGGTTGCTATAGTTTTCCCAGCTGTTTCGGCAGTACAAAAGACTAAAATGACGGTCAGGAATCGGCTGTATATTCACGCCAGTAAGTGATCAGTATCCTGCCAAATGTAATGCTAAGGCACCAAAAACTGACGTATTATATTTTTAAAGTTGTGGCACTTTAATAAATGTTAGGAAAATGCCGCACTTTAGTAAAAACTTTGGAAAAAATATAATTGTGTTAGCTTTATTTCTGTGTACGCTATACATAATAAACATTGCAAAGCAAAAACAATTTATTCTGCACTTTTTCACACCAAATGGCAGCAATCTTCTTCTTTGGATATGGCACGTCTTGCCAGATCACATCATGGACTTACACACTACGTTATCACACTAATGAATTTATATCAGTGCTCAATTGTCTACTGACGAGCCCAAACAAGGGCGATCGAAACAGTCTGTTTAGAGATCTCTGTGGGTGAGAGCAGCTTGATTTTAAATGATCAACTGCCAATAATAGGCCTAAATTTGGGTGTCTAATATTCAGTAAAATGGAGCCTCAAACTGGTATTGGTGTCTACTTTTTAGGTTGTTGAAACCAGTCCTGGTTTTGTGCTTGCTAAATATCAGTCCTATTAACGTGGCATGAATTTAACCAGAGCCTCCTACAGTAAAGGCCGTATCTGAAAAAGCCAAATAAGGCGACAAAAAACAAGGGAAGAGAACGTTTGCTATAGGTGCTGCCATCTCTACACCAAGCAGAGAAATTTCGAACCAACCGACGAGGTTTCCAAATTCTGTCAACTGAACACGCCACTTGGCAAACTTGCCGCGTCGCTTTTTGTGTCGCCTTTTTGCGGAGCATTGTGGGAGGCAAAGGTGATACGGCCTTTACTGTAGGTGGCTCTGATTTAACCCTGATCGAAGAAGGCGCTATCATCGCCAGACAGTTGAGTTGCCCGTCAAATCAGTTGTAACAAAATCCTCCAGTTTTCGCCAGAGTTGGATGAAATTTGGATTTTGTCTACAAATTTGGTTTAGGTATAAAGTTTCGGGTTATAAAATTCCATTAGAAGCAGTTCATTCTTAAAATTTCGTGTGTCCGTCTGTGAAACAAATTGAGAAAGGCTGAGCAGATTCATTGCGGACGGACCGGACAAACGTGCGAAAAACAACACAATCGGACAGAACGACGATAAGAGGTGTTCACAGGAGCGACATAAAGGAGAACCTGTACAGCTAGACGGAGTGTACATGATGATATTATCGCATGTTCCATCTCTCTTTCTAGGTCGATTTCCGCATGCGGCCAAATGTGAAACGACTGGTCGTAACTATTTTCTGGCAGAGCATACGTTAAAAAAACGTTGGCAGAGCGTAGGTAAAAAATCGCAGATTTTAACCTAATAATTACATGAATAAAATGTCACCCGTGCTACGATTAGTCCAGGAATGCGGCAACTCCGCGTGCAATAGCTTTGAACGAACTTGAAATGAGGAAGGAGATGGATTTCTCAAGCCAAAGCTGACTGAGGTATACCGGTTTGAGAATTGCTCCCTGATATAGCAAGGACTCAAAGTTGTCATACAGACAACAACGATTTATTTTTCGGCATTAATTGCATGACTTGTTCACAATTTAAAAAAGTAAAACACTAAAAAAAACCTCGAACAACCAGAGCTGCTGGTGTGTTAGGTCGCCGTCTTGGATTCCAAGATGGCGACCTAACACACTAGCAACTCTGACTGTCTGAGATTTTTTTTTGTTTTTTACCTTTTAAAATTGTGAACAAGACATGCAATTAACGCCGAAAATTAAATCGTTTTTGTGTGTATGACAATTGTGGGTCCTTGCTTTATCAGGGAGCAATCCTCAAGCAGATCTTCTTCACCTGCAAATTAATTTTTTCATGAGGTATACCCCTTCCACACTGGACCCCAAGCACCGCGTTTGGTGTGTCTGGGCCCCGACTTGTCCCTCCAGGCAAAACCCGACACCCTTCCTTCCACACCCCTTTCCATACTGAACTCCCGACATCGCGTCCAAGGTCCGGACTTTAGTTAATCTTTCTCTCGCTGCAACATTTTCGGCGCTATCGTTGTAGATTTCTCCCTTACCTCTCCCGTCCCCCTCCATTCCCTCTATCTTGCTATTGCTTATCAGCGCGCCAAGAGTCAAAACCTTTCCCTAAAATGCGACCACGCATCGACCCTTTCCACACTGAACCACGGGAAGTGACTTCGAGTAGGACTTGAAAGTCGGGTTCGGGCCCGGACCTGAGTCGGAGTCCAGTGTAGAAGTGTCAGGCTTCGGTCCGGGGCGGGTCCGGACTTTTTCCCCAGTGTGGAAGGGGTAGTAGAAATCGGGTGTCTCGTCCCTTAGCTTAACGCTAGTTGACGTGCGTGCTGGAAAGTTGTCGCCTTCTAGCGTTGCTTTGGGAAAATAATATTCTGGCGTTGTTGAATCAACTGGCGTGGAGCTAGAAAACTAAGTCCACAGTTTCTCTCCCAGCCGACCTTGTGACAGGGGATGGGATATGAAGCGGTATTTACAGCGTACACACTCTTGCATTCATAGCATACGGGTGTTTATCACTTTGCAAAATGCGCATAATAAATAGATTTTACGTGCGCCACTTTAAAGTGGCACTATCACCGATCGAGAGTTTGCAGAATCTGGCAACATCTACCGCTATTGTAGTAAATACTACCTAGCACTTGCGTACATCAAGCGAAGGAATGCACAACGCCATTTCTTTCAACGAAAGAAACAGCCACGACTTGCTTAACTATTGAGTGAAATTTGGTACGTTCTCGTGTTGTTCTATTCTGGTCATCTCTTGTTGTAACTAAATACAGATACAAACCTATTTACGTTGCCTTTTGGACTTATATGTCAGACTGCCTGAACGGGAAATCGAACCCAGGACCTTTGAAACCAAAGGCCAAGGTCCTACCGCTGAGCCAGACTGACACGGCCAAAAGGAAACGTCCATCCATAGGCAGCATTTAACACGTGCATATATACATATAAACAAACACTTTCCAATCGCCACTGGAGGGACGCTTATTTGCCGCGCCATCCTCCAAGTGAAACGAATGGAACACTTAAACGTGAAATAATGATTACAGACGAGAAAGCCAAAGGCTCACAAGAAATAACTAAATACAGATGCAGACCTATTTACGTTGCCTTTTGGACTTATATGTCAGACTGCCTGACATATAAGTCCAAAAGGCAACGTAAATAGGTTTGCATCTGTGTTTAGTTATTTCTTGTGAGCCTTTGGCTTTCCCGTCTTTACTCTTGTTGTACGATGCTCCTCAGCTGTGTTGTTGGGTGGCCTGAGTTGAAGTTTATCCTTCGGTTTCCGGTACGGTTGGTAGGTAAAGGAACTGTCTTTCGACCTGGAGATGAGAATATCTAGAAATGGGATTGAACCTCTATTTTCAAGTCCATCTGTTAATGAAAGGTGTCCGTGGGTCCAGCTAGCCCCCTCTGTTGTGGGGGTTCTGGTTACAAGAGCGAGACGACCTTAAAGAGACATTTCAAGATCAACGATTCCCAGGAGTGCAAATTATTGTACGGATTACCAAGGATGTGCGATATTCGATTACCAGGAGTACGCAATTTGTGCTCGAGTGGTGCACGTGAGGGGTACCCTTACACGAAAAATGAGATTCCAGTCAAAATGTTATAATTCGCCAATATCTGGCCGATTTTAAAATTAAATATACAAAATTCGTTGTCTCAACCGTAACGTCCGTAGACTTTAAAAAAAAGGGGGGGGGAGGAGTTGGCACCAACCGGAAAAAAGGGGCAAGCACTATTTTTCCAACCGTATAATCAGTATTACGATCCTCGAAAAACAATTGTTTTAATGGTTTTTCTTCATAATTGTATCAACTAAGGGCAAACAGAGCAAAGATGGTAAAAAAAAAATGTTGGAGTCCGAAAGATCATTTTCTTACCACGAATTTTTCTTTTTTTGGTTTATCGACTTTCTTCTGGCGCACTACACATTTGTTTTTACTTATAAAATTAATTCTTTGAGCCTTAAGTCAACTGAAGTAATTTAAAGCTTATTTGGTTGAACCGGCTCAATTTTTAACATCACCAGCCTTTTTTGAGAGAAGAAATATCTGGTAAAAGGAGAAGCAAACCCGGTGATATGAAACGGGAAACCTCTCAGCAGGGCCGAAAAATTGTCCAGAATTGGCCGGAATAAGTTCCCATAGCTGCTGAAGGATCATGGTAGCCTCTCATGCTACCTCGCCCAGCAGTCTTGGCGGGGACTATGCCAAGGTCCCCTTTCCATGGGTTCGGCCAGATCCGCAAACCTCCAGCATCCAGGCTGAGCTCTCTCACTGCTCAGCCACGAAGACCGCCTCGATGACGAACTGAAAATGTAAATTTCTTTAAAACTTCATCGTTAGCTACCTAGTTGTCGCTGTAGGTAATTATGTCTTTTGAAGGAGTTTACACACTCGGCTCGAGTGTTTGTGCAAGTTTTGTCGGTCGTTCCTCCATATATTTTCTTTTTTTTTTCGTGTGCCTGGCAGCGTTAGTTGGTTTCAGTGGTCACCTTTGGGCTTGAAGGCGCGGCGCAGAACGCCCACTCGTCGCATCCGTGCGTTGAAGCAACAAGACCAAACCTCCCACCTTCGCTCCCGCTTTGAACATATATCTAAACAACCAGTTTTTCATTCATTCATTCATGCATTCACGTGCAGTAGTAAGTAGGAAGTAAGCCGTAATGGTTTCTGGAATCGGAAATGAGAAAACGTGTTTGACCAAACATAAAAATAAAAAAAAATTGTTTGCAAAGTACTTTCTTTCTGAAGTTTCACTCGAGCAGTATGAAGCGTGGATGGAAATAAACGTACAAAGCATTTCTGAACAAAACGCATTTAATTTTCAGCCCCCTATTCGTCTTTCTCACAAAGCGCAACTGTGCTGTTCTTTCTTCCAGCTTTTATGCGAGGTCGGTTCAGGGTAACACGTAGTGTTTAAAAAGAAACTTCGTCACGTTTTTATTTCTTGATTTTTATTGATTTATTTACTTATTTAAGCAAAACAAAGAGTTTCTCATTCTGAATGCCTGGACCAACGAAACTTTACAACTTAAAGGGGGATTGCCACTTGATGACAAGATGCTGCATCTATAGCCATTTACCGCTATCGAGTTCTGTCTAGCTCTTACTTTCAACAGGCGAAGGAACACACAAGTAAATTCATTTTTGCACAACAAACAAGCCAAGTACCTCCTTAACTATTGACTGTAAAGTTGGTGCGGCCACGTGCACCAGGAAGCAAGTGCAAAGTTAAGCCTAACGACATCACGGGCGCTTGTTTCTATAAATCGACCGTTTTGAAACGCACATTTTGAACCGTTAGATGGGAGTGATATCGTTAACCTTGACCGCTTCTCCCTGGTGCACGTGGACGCACCAACTTTACATTCAATAATTAAAGAGCACGTGGCTAGTTTGTTTTGTAAAAAGCAATTTATTTGCGCATTCCATCGCTTGTTGAAATCAAATGCTACGTAGAACTAAATAATGGTAGACTGCGCTAGATGCTGCAGCTTGTCATTTAGTGAATAGGCACCTTTAACTCAATAAAGTCCGGTTCAGGGTCGTGCCTCGAGCAGGGGGTTGTGGACGGGGGTAGGGCTTCCCACCCAGAAACTGCCGAAGAGTGCGACAAAAATTTTTTTTTTCGTTGCAGAATTTGCTTTAAAAAGTAGGCCTATACTTCCATCCGTTGAGTTAACTGAGCTGGAGTGTTAAAGGGCAACTACATCCATTTTGGCATGCATGTTTTACTTTTGAACCACTTACACAATAATTAAACACAATAATTGCGGTAAGAATACGTTACGTACGTCCGATACGACAATTTAATTATTGCATCACCAAAACACGACACGGAGACCGCCATTGTTTTGCTGGAACGCGCAGAAATTAATGCCGACAGATGCCACTTTTCAATTTCGACACGCAGCCGATTGAGATTGCTCTGTTGGCTGTGAGAGCACAAGCGTCCGACGGCCTTAGCCGGCCACTACAACTGTCGGCCAGCTAAGGCTGTCAGACGCTCGAGCTCTCACAGCCAATAGAGC
>JAHWFP010062374.1:7257-19878 GCA_023313725.1 Lithobius niger
CTTTTGCTACGACATTCGCTAGGACATTCGCTTTTGCTAGGACATTCACTAGGACATTCGGTTTTGCTAGGACATTCGCTAGGACATTCGCTTTTGCTAGGACATTCGCTTTTGCTAGGACATTTGCTTTTGCTAGGACATTCCTCAGATGCTAGGACATTCGCTTTTGTAGATATACTAAAATTGTAGACCCTTATATCAGATGTTAGCACTCACATTCGCCGTCTCACACTCACACTTGAGAGGATTTCTGGAATACGGCTGTATGGGCACGTTTACGCAACAACTCGCCTTTGCATTCTCAAAGCTGGAATTTAACCGCGATGGCAAAGGTGTCGTTGCCATGGTACCATCGATTCCTGGATTACCTAAATCCGACATCGTTTCAGCAAATGCTTGCTAGTCTTATAATTCGTGACAGTAACATTAAAAATTCCTACTGACGAAAGAATTTTCCCAATCGCTTCTAAACTCAGTTATTGACTCGTTTCGTTACGAGCTGGCAGAGCTAAAACCGCCGCCATGTTGGAATTTCAGATAACTTCTAGCTGCGAGAATGCAAAGGCGAATCTTTGCATAAACGTGCCCTAAGACGACCAACGTGTTCTGTTTGTTTAGGGCAGTGCACACGCATAACTCACATGGAAGTTACTGTACCATGACGGGGCACCTGAAAACTAAACAACTATGCTTTAATAATACTTCCCATCACATTCTTTATGCGATTCTGCCCGACAACAATGGCGTTCAATGATTGGCGGAGTGGAGCGAGCGAAGCGCAGCCTATAACTGACACCCAACTGCACAATGTTGGTTGGTTGGTTGCACTTCTGTAGTCTGGGTGGAGTGAAAGGCCCAATTAGAATGAAATTTGCTACATCGATTGAAACCCCCCAAACGTAATGTTGAGTTCGAATTTGCTGTAAATCGACCAATTACTACAGAAGAGATAAAAAATTTTTTAAATTTATCGAGTTAACACTTACCATTGTAAATTTGGAATCCTGATTAATTAAGGAATTCCGATGAATTCCATGCTGCTGGTGACCAAGTAAACTTTTTAAAACACAGAAAATTAACACTTCATTGCTTCCTGATAACTCACTTATCTTTTTTGACGTAATTCAACGAAATAATAAAATTTGATCAGCAAAATTTTAACCACAACAGAAAGGTATATGCAATCAAACAACCAGAGGATTCCGATAATGAAACATGTTCTCTGCATTTTAAGAGAATGCTCAGAGATTTCTGTCAACACGACGATTAAAGGTGCCGTTTAGACTCGCTAAGGGAATCTCACATTTATACCTTAAATTCTCGTAGGGTGACGGTCGAAGCTGTTCACACAAAACTAAACTACGGAGCAGACAAATACGTTTATACCGCAGTGTAACAGTTTCGAAATTCCCCGTTACCACGGCAACACAAACTCTCAACGCCGAGATGCGTCACAAAAACAATCTAGAACACAGTTCTGCTACATACGTTCAATAGGACGATATATGGTTTACCGGACAAGCAGATTCACAGTTTAAGGCGCAGCCATCTGGTATACTTCCGCTTTGAGATTATCGGATGGCAACCGCCATTACGGCTAAACATGGTGAGCATATTCAGTCGAAGTAACTCGAAAATGTAGAAAAAAAGTCCGACGATTAGGGTAAAACACACACAGCTACAGTTCAACTGTGACACTGTTTGCAACATTTATCCTATAGCACAGGCAAAAGTTTGAACTAATTTTCCAATAGCTGTTCGATTTTATAAATTGATCTTTGCGCAGCTTTCAAGATATACAGCGTTTTCACATTTGTGGCTACCCGCCTGTAATAGGCCTACATGCGTTGCCTTGTCGTCACAGACCACAAGAGTAATTACGACAGGAGTGAATGATGTGTCTCGTACGAATCTCATTCAGGCGAGAACGGTGGGCACCATGGGTGCCGGCCATGTTTCTTCCGTTTTTAAAAGTGTCGTTTTAACCTAAAATTGCTGTTATGTTCTTCACAGGGCGTTACAATCATTTTGTAAATAAAATAAATAAATAAATTGTAGGAATTGTAGGCCTCTCGGGAATCTCATTCAGACGAGAACAGGAAGTTAGCTGGCCCCATGTTGGTGTTACCAGCGTCGGTCAAGCGCTGACTGGGAAGGTTGGGAATGAATTGTTTTAAGATATACAGCATTTTCATATTTATGGCAACCTGCCCAATATATGCATTGCCTTCGTCGTACAATAGAGGACCGATTATGACAGAAATTATAAATTATGGGATGTGTCCCTTACGAATCTCGTTCAGGCGAGAGCAGAGGTGATAAAGTTGAGGACCAGGCGCCGCCATATTTCTTCTATTTTTAAAATTGTTGTTTTAATTTGAAATTGCTGTTATGCTCTTTATAGGGGGTTACAATAATTTTGTAAATAAAATAAATAAAGAATTCGATTGTAGAAATGGCCTCTCGCGAATCTCATTCAGACGAGAACCGGAAGTTGACTGGCGCCATGTTGGCGTTACCGGCGTCGGCCAAGCGACACAAGGAATGCTGGTAATGAAGGCTTGGAATGCATTGTTTCTAACAGTTGCGAGCCCCTGTTGCAACCCCCTGGTTCAATACGCTGAATCGATTTGTGGGCCCCAAACATAAAGGGTAAGGGCTTCAGCAACACTAAAACCACGACGCTTACGGAAATTAAAATTAATTACCGAGAATGTGAAAACTAAACGTGATGGCGTCGACAAAGAAGAGTTAGAAAGCAAAGAAAGGTACGTTAGGTTCTAAATTTAAAGCAACGGCGCTTTAAACATCGTCAGAGCCAAGGGTACATTTTGTACTCTCTACTCTAGCATCGTTTCCCTGGGGCATGCCGATTTTGGCCGTGATCCGAGCACTAACTCAGCTGGTGAGCTCAGCTTGAATATCCTAATATGGTAAAAATGTGGTAACTAAGTTTTAGACCGATTTTGGATATATTTTAGTTCGTAAAGCACAACAGCACTTAGATGCAATTTTCTTAATTGTGCATTTGATATTTAAATAAAACAATCATAAATTGTTATCCGTGTACATAATGGGAGGGGGGAGTGAGGTAAGCGCTCCTTCCCTCCCCCCCCCCCAAAAAAAACTAAAAACTAGCCAAAGTGGCATAAAAAAACCTTGATAAAAATCTATTATTCGCTTTTTAAATTTTTTTTTAATGTAGTACATACATTACGCAAGAACAAGAAAAATAATAGTTCAATAAAAATAAACTGGTCGTACGTTTTTTATCAGGGCAGTTTTGTTAAAGGCCTTTCGGTCTAGTGTCAGACATCAAAACACAACACTCAAGACACTCAACCACTAAGTATTCTACTCATAAATCTGTCGCCCTGCATCGAGCCAAATGGATGGCAACGATCTTGTATCCGTCCAAAGTTGAGTTCTTAACAGGAGCGAAATACAGGTGAGCCCATTGGCCTCTATCATAGCATAAGAGAAAGTTAGATAGAGCATCCTACCTCTTTCCAATTCTACGCGGGCCCCAGCGGTAGTTGCGGCTACCAATACCATTGCTAATGCTCTAGCTTTCGAAGCAGCACGAAGGCAAAGCATAAATAGAGGTATTAGTAGCCGCAGCTACCGCTAGGACCCCGCGTAGGACTGGAAGAAGTAGGATGCCATATCTAATCGAACTATTTTCTGGTATAACCCACGTTAAAAATACACTGCATAACGTTTAACCCGATAGATAGGTACGGAAAAAATATCAATTTTTCAGCGATTAATCCAAGCATGCGATAATTCCGCGGGCAACAGCGTTCCACAACAACGAAGTGAGGAAGAAGATGGGTTTTTCAAGTCAAGGCCGACTGGTATGGGGTAGAAATCGCGTTGTCTCGCATCCTGCACTCAGTACCAGTTAACCCGCGTGTTGGAAAGGATATGCCTTTTCACGTTGCTTTGGTAAAAAAAAATAATAATAAATCTCGCGATGATGAATCAAATGGCCCGGAGCCGGGAAACGAAACTGACAGCTTCACTCCCAGACGACCTTGTGACAAGGGATAAAATACGAAGCGATAGTTACACCATTAACAATCAATCCCATGCGTTGATAACCTCCTGTTGTAAATAAATAAATTTAATCTGCAATGCATAAGTGAATAAAAAACAACCAAAGGGACGCTCCTTTTATACTCTCCTCTACACTGAGGCTTGGATTCGGGCTCAGACTGGCTACAGGGCCCGGATGCCAATGGCGCATGGGCCCTCTTAAAAAGTCGTTACGTGGCGACTTTATACCCCACGCCATTGCTGTTTGCTGTGACGTCCATATCACGTGACTGGGTTAGTCCAATCAGACGGCCAAACAGCCTTTGTTCTCGTTCGTCATTGGCTAACTCGTGGTGGCGTCCCTGCAAACAGCCATTGCGCGTGGTTTAGTTTATAAGTGAAATTAGTCTATGTTGTTACTTTGTTGTTTTTTTTTCGTTGAAACTTCCTGGTTGGTCCTAAAATTGGGTCCCTTGCCCGATCATTTCACATCTGGCTTGCACAATTATATAATTTTAAATATCTACTCCCCACCTCCTCCCGCCCGTGAATTGAGTTGGGGGACCCCCTTTAAAGCGTGTGGCACGTGGGTTCCAGACCTGCCATTTTGGGTCTGCTTAAACTTTTATACTCTTTTGTAACAGCTGTTCTAGCAAATTACCATGTTTCTTAAATCGGCACTGAACCACAGAAAAATCATTGATGCATTAACGTCATTGCCACAGTTGCCATAAGACTTTTCTAACGTCGTTTTTATAATGCCTTAGTAAACAACTAATTGCCGAGCTTTCTTCGACAGGGATCGATAATCAAGTTGCTGACCCAGAAGCAGGGGCCCCACAACGGGAGGGTCAGCTGGACATAAGGTACCCGGGGCCGGTCGCTCAAGGGAGGTCGCACGACCAGAAATATTTTTCTCCCAATTATGAGTTATGGTGCGTATTGTGATTTTTTTTATGCTCCCAAAAACAACAACTTCAAACCAAGCAGTCCGGATTAATTTATTACGACGGCTCGAAGTTCATGGTGAACTTGTATGTGCCGTATAAGACAAAATACAATAGAATAGCACACGATCCGAATAATGGGAAGGTAATATTGAACACAATATTTGTTGACAAGTACTATTGTGAACATAAATACAAAAGAGGCATCAGAAACAAACGTAAACACAACGTAACAGTTTAAATACTAAAGAAATGATAATGACTAAATGCACATTCCAAATTTATTTATATTTGTATATATTTTTTTAATCAGTCCATAGGTCAATCTGGGCACTGCTTAATCGATTTCTTGATTATGCACGAAGTAGTGGAATAGTTTATTTTTAATCTCATTAATCCCATCAATTTGGAGCAGTTCAATAGGGATTTCATTAAAGGCAGTAGAAATTGTTTGTTCGTTTGCCATATTGATATCATGGCAAAAGGCACTGCATATCGATAGGTGGTTTTCCGGAAATATTTATTCTTTAGATTCGAGCTTAATTTGTGGTCACAATTAAAATAGTTTTTCAGAACCACAACGAAATCGCTAAGTTGTTTAATTTTGAGATTTTTTGTTTTCCTGTCTATTTGTTTAGATTTTAAATTTCCATATTCGTTCAAAAGAAATTTTATGATTCGGTTTTGCAGTCAATTTAAGTGACAGTTAGCGTCAAATCTATATACCATATCTATTCTAACCAAGCTTTCAAATTTCAACCCAGTGAATGAACCTAATTGCATTCATCATATCCCTAAAAAAAAGTATCCTTACAAAAAATTGCGACATGCTCTCCAGCAATCACAAATTGCATAAAAAAATCTTAAAACGGTTCAGCTTCCGAGGCTCCACCCCATATCCCGCTGGGGAACCTTACAGAGCTCCCCCAGACCCTCCATTGAACGGTTCAGCTTACGCAGGTCCACCCCAGATCCCGCTGGGAAAGCTAGCAGAGCTTCCCCAGACCCCCCCCCCCCACACCACCACCACCACCAGCTGAAGGGATTGGCCAACGCAATATCCATAAACTTAGTAACCACGAAGTATTCCCAAGTCTGCTGTCTTTTGATTTGGAAAAGGTCGGCTGAAGCAAAACTTTCCTCACAATCCTTTTGGTGACGACGAAAAGTTTCCAGACCATGGAGGTAATAAAAATTGACGTATGACCTACTCACAACTTTCTGTCAAATGCCATGTTAGGAACCATAACGTCAATTGCTGTAGGAACAAGTTAGGCTCATCGCGCACACACTCAATAGTACCAGGTTTCCATTGACCGATTAGTTAACGACGGCATTAATCTTTCTTTCATGAGATTGGAAAGCCATGAAATGCCGTTTTTACCATGAGAAATTTATTCTGGTACATTAACCATAGCTGTTAGTGAATTGCGAAAACATCGTCGTGTTTGTTTGCCGGCGTTCCCGAGTCGCCGCTGGTTAGAGCCACCCAAAACCAGAATTCGCTTTCCTTTTATCAAATTAACTGACACACAAGCTTGAAAATAAATAAGAATAATGAATAGATTCAACCATTGGAGTTGTTGGGAGCGAGAAGGGTTTGTGGCCACTTACGCCTACCGAGTCAAAGTTATGGATCACAGTATCACAATGAGATTACAACAGATTACAACGAGACTAAGGCTAAGAAGCAAACTCCGGCCTCTTTAAAAATCCCCGCAGGCAAGTCTGGCCCAAAAGGTGCCTAAAACGGTCGACGGAGCCCGCCCGAACAGCTTCGTCAGGAAGAGCGTTCCAAGCTCGTATCACCCTCACAATGAAAAAAATCTTTTCTACAATCCAGCCTTGCCGACTGCGTGGCCAATTTCAGTGAATGGCCTCGAGCGGCCGAGTAAGGGCAAGGATCGAGGAAGGGTAGATCGATTGATAGAAAACCACGGACGATTAAAAAAGTTAGAATCAAGTCGGCACGCAGCCTGTAGTTCCAAAGTCTCTATTCCAACGCGAGACAGGCTGGTAGCGTAAGGCAAATTTCGCGTGGCAGGTAATTTCCTAGTAAATTTACACTGGATCGATTCCAGCTTGTCAATGTCTCCCAATAACGTTGGTGACCACACCGGGCATGCATACTCCAAAAATGGTCGCAAAAAACCTTGACGGCTTAAACCTTAATTTTCATATTACCAGAAAATAATCTCCAATACTGCTATCATGCCTTATTAAGTAACTAATTGGCATGTCTATCACGTCTAAATAAGCGATTTTGGTTTTTAGTAGCACTGATTATTTTGTCCTGCATTTCGGAAACATGTTACTCTTTAGCGTTAGCTTTTATGCGCACCCAGCCTTACCCATGACTCCAGAAGGAGGAGGGACAATTTTGCTAGGTAAATCCCATCGGAAATTCCTAGGTTCTTTTACATGCCACGATCGACATAAGCACGAGACATCACCAGGGCCCATCTCTTCCCAAAAATGTACCCCCTCCCCAGGGGCAGAGCTTGAAATTTGTAGGGGGGGGTGGGGGGGGGGGTGAGACACGAAAACCTTTGAGGATGTTTTTTTTGGGGGCTATTTGTAGCTCGCCCCACTGCGGTCCATTTGTTCCCTACTCTGACTTTTGGTGGGGGGGAAGGGGCACACCCGCCCTCTCCTTAATTGCTGCCCTGAAGATACTAGGTGCTATTTAAGCCTAAGACTTTTTTTTTGCTGGGGAAGGGGCAAATTTTTGTGGTCTTTTAAGCTTTTTGTGCCTCCGAATTAAGTGAAGGCATCTTAAGACCTTTCCCTTATGTATGTAGTATGTATTAAATAATCCACGAAATAAATTTTATGTAATAAATAATTCACAGACCTGTAAATGGGTGGAAGAACATATGCTCCCCCCCCCCAACACACACACACACACATGAACACACACATCCACCATTTCATGTAAGGAACAAAGCATGCCACGAAGTGGTTCAATTACCACGTAATTCACAGAGATAATGTTTACATCAGCTGATAAATTAAAATACACAAATAAATTATAACATCATCTTATGCAACACAAAATATTAAAGAGTTTGTTTTGATAGCAAGGTACGATTACACATAAATATGATCAAATTCCTCGTCAGTTTTGCAGTGCGCCTCGAACAATTTTTTTTTTCCACGAACAAGTTTTTTCCCTCAAACAAGTTTTTTTTTGGTTTGCCATCAAGTCTTTAAGTTGTCAACGATATTATTAACTCGAGATTACGAATTAGAATATCTTGGTTAGATCATAGATTAGAAAGGCAACTAGAATATGGCATCTTACCTCTTCCAAGCCTACGCGGGGCCCTGGCGGTAGTTGCGGTTACGAATACCTCTCGTATTGCTTTGCTTTTGTGCTGCTTCGAAGACAAAAGCATTATCAGAGGTATTAGTAGCCGCAACTACCGCTAGAGCCCCACGTAGGCTTGAAAGTGATAAGATGCCATATCAAGTTACCTTTCTAGTCCGTAGTTAAATAATTAGGCTTACGGTTGGACAGGGGATCGAGTTGACATCTTGACTATATTTCTTTCCACTCTGTGGTAGGGGGGACTACAGCAATAGTGTGTTCTAGGTTGGATCAAAATAATTCTTTTTTTTTAATGTTCAAATGGTAATAGTGCAGAAAAGTTGATCTTCGACTTCCAAATCACTATCCCAAAACAAAACAAAAACAAAAAAGGTTTGGATGTGCCCGCCCACCTGGGCCTGAAGTTTAACATTATAAGTCAATGAGAAAAGCCACTAACTCCGGAAACATAATGTTTGTCTAGTTTTAAAATAGGGCTTTTAATTTATCTCATTTTGGTACTCTCAGAAACCACCAAACCAGGGTTCTACCTGGAAAACCGGGAAAATTCAGGAAATTTATCAAGTCTGGAAAATTCAAGGACAAATCAGGGAATTTATCAAGTCTGGAAAATACAGGGAAAAATCAGGGAATTTATCAAGTCTGGAAAATTCAGGGGAAAATCAAGGAATTTATCAAGTTTGGAAAATTCAGGGACAAATCAGGGAATTTATCAAGTCTGGAAAATACAGGGAAAAATCAGGGAATTTATCAAGTCTGGAAAATTCAGGGAAAATCAGGGAATTTATCAAGTCTGGAAAATTCAGGGACAAATCAGGAAATTTATCAAGTCTGGAAAATACAGGGAAAAATCAGGGAATTTATCAAGTCTGGAAAATTCAGGGACAACTCAGGGAATTTATCAAGTCTGGAAAATACAGGGAAAAATCAGGGAATTTACCAAGTCTGGAAAATTCAGGGAATTTATCAAGTCTGGAAAATTCAGGGAAAACTCAGGGAAATTCATCAAGTCTGGAAAATTCAGGGACAAATCAGGGAATTTATCAAGTTTGGTAAATACAGGGAAAAATCAGGGAATTTATCAAGTCTGAAAAATTCAAGGGAAAATCAAGGAATTTATCAAGTCTAGAAAATTCAGGGAAAAATCAGGGAATTTATCAAGTCTGGTAAATACAGGGAAAAATCAGGGAATTTGAAAAATATCTGGCGAAAATCAGAGAATTTAAACATTTTCTGGAAAATCTTTCACCTATAAAGAATAGGTAATTCGGATTTAATCTTTTACTTCTAAAACCTTCACTTTATTTTAGTTAAAACTACATTTCCTTTTTGTTTCATTTCTAATAGAGCGAAAACTCCTTAGGCCTAAGTAATGTGGGACGTTACATGTAAGGCCTAAGGAGTTTTCGCTCTGTTACAAATGAAACACTGGCTGTCGTAATGATGAATTTGCTATGTGCATGTCATCTCAACTGCTAACTTGAGTCTACTCTCTGATACCAACCTGAGCGTATGTAGATGTCGATAATATGATGCAATAATACTTAATTAACTACCATGAGCGCAGCATGCATGAAAACAACTTGACAGAATGAGCTCAAGAAACGATGATGTTCCTAGGCCATGATCCTGTTCTGAATTGTAAGAGAGGCTAGTGCTGGATTTGCACCCGAGTATTGCGTTTTAACTTACACTGTTGTAAGGAAAATGCGAATTACACGTCTATAATATTAAAATACGTTTGTTTTTTTAACCCTCGCAAATGTAAGAAGAACGATGTTGAAAAACGGTTCGAATTTAGCCACCAACTATTGTAATGTCACTCGAAAAATAAAGCGGTGGTTGAGCCAAGAATCGACCCTAAACCTTATAGCATCGACTGTCTGTTTTTAGGGTTTGCTATAGTCAGCAAAGTATTCAAAATGTAGAACGAAATAGGAAATAAACACTCTACCTGATCGTGAAGACAAATTCAATCGCAAAACACCACAGAAAAATAGTATCCTTTACCTGTAAACAAAAAAGTAAACCCATTTAAGCGAACGACAATAAACACACAAAGATAGTTCGCTATATTATTTGTGAAATGGCGAAGGCATTAGGTTAGCATTTAATAACAGAACATCTAAAAGTTAGAAAATCAGAACATTCGAGGCAGTTAACTTACAACTCATCTACTAATGTCGTACGCTATTGTAAAGGGGTTTGCCAAGACTTTTTTCTCATTGTCTGCGTAGGCCAATTAAATAGTACATTTTATGGACTGCCTACTGGGGGTGGCATGAAACAAAATTATTGTATCCCGATAATGTTTTTAAACTATCTCGATAACCTACCCGATACTATGTTGATAAAACACATTTTGAGGCTTTAGAATAGCCCTTACAATTTTATTTAATACCATGAGGAAAAGTAAAGCCAAAAAGTAGTAAGTGAAGCCTACATACCTAACAGTAAAGTAAAATAAAACAAAATTATAAAAATACGTTCATTTACGGAATATTAGGGGTTACAGAGATCTAAGCCTGCATTAGATCCGAGCGTTTAAGTTTTGGTTTTATTAACACTCATGTCACGTAGTTATTCCTTATGTTTGCCATGGGAAATCTAAATCCTTCGTGGAAATACTGCATATTAAATATGAATTTTGCAATCGAATTACCACAATAATAATACATGGAAAATTCGATACGTCAGGTAAAATATAAGATAACTTACGCAATGACTCGCTTTTGCAGTCTCACAGCTAGAAGCCCTATGAAATTTCAACATGGTGGCGGTTTGAGCTCTGCCGGCTTGAAACGTAAATAGTCAATAATATGAGTTCAAACCGGCCTGGAAATTGTGTCGTCAGGAGGAAGTCTTCATCTTGTTGTTACGGATTATAAGACTACAAGTATTTACTTAAACGATGTCTGATTTAGCTCATCCAAATAGCGCTGTTACCATGACAACGACGCCTTTGCCATCACAATTCAATTCTAGCTGCGAGAATGCAAAGGCGAGTCTGTACATAAAAGTGCCCTAATTCCAACCATTACCGATTACGCAGCAAAATGGAGAAAAATTGGTATGTCTCATCGTATGTGGAAAGTGATGACGTTGGTTTTGCGTCCAATGCAATGGGTCTGTGCTTATTCTACCCTGCCAGAATCACTGCTAACTCGAATTAACTGCAATATATTGAAGCCAGGGCCCTAGTTTATAAAACTTGTAAGCGTTACGAGTCTACAAATAAATTACTTGTACTAACAAATTAGTAAGTGTAGCGTTTGATAAACATTGCCAAGTACAGGTCAATCAGTTACAAGTCTACAAGTGTAAATTTACAAGTGTGGTGAAAATGAACAAGTAAAGAGTGCTCAAACGTAAACAAAAAAATGTGTAGAAGTCGACAATACCAGCCGTCGCCGAACACGTTTAACAGCTGAAGAACTATAGGATAATGTCAAACATGTCGAATAACCATCGAAGGGGTGGGATGGTGTGGCCAGAGCGGACATATAAAAAAATCCAACGTAGCAGATTTTCAGAGAGGACACGCTTAATGCGAATTCACAAAGGGCATCTTAGTTTGGCAAGAAAGATTGGTTAGTTTAGCTGATCAGGATTGGCGTCCGACAGTGCAAAAATACTGAACCCTCTCTATCCTGAGACAACTTTGGCAGTTGAAAAAGATATATATTTTTGTTTACATACTGAAAGGAAGCTGATCCAGTTTAATTTCTCTATTAAAAGAAATTATCCCACCGCGCGAAGAAAGTGGAATAATCTGGATTTTTAAAAAATCGATAGGGATTCATTAATGTTAGCGCAGATTCGTGATGATTAATCCTGATTCATAACATTCGCCAACAGTCGTTTTCTCACACAGCTCTCGATGCGCAGTGGATCTCCAACAAACCCCCAGAAATCCAAAGCAAGATCCAACATAACCAGAAAAGACGAACAAGGTAGATCCATAGAATCTGGTCCCGATTCTGATCAGTGAACACCAATCATTTCACTAAATTTACATAAAAGCAGAATCTATATATACAGGGTGATCCAACTAAAGTGTTACGAGCCGATATCCTGAGAATGGCTAATGAGAGAATAATAATGATAGAAATGCAATGATGGGGGACGGTTACACGAGAAAAAAGGTTACACCACACAATCGGGGAATGCAGAGGGGTGTGGGAGGGGAAAGGGGTTACCAGGGAGGTGGCGCATGGGGGGGAAATCTGACCATGCAGTGGGTGAATGTGGGGGGAGGAGGACAGAGGGACATAGGGAGGGAACGGGGGGGGGGGGGGGGGGGGG
>JAHWFP010062377.1:0-11128 GCA_023313725.1 Lithobius niger
ACTCTTGAACCTTTTCTTATTTGGGTTAATGTAGTACACATCTTGTCGCCAAGGCCTAGTACCCGTTTGGCGAACAGTCTGGATCCTTTCCCACTGTCCGAAGTCTTCGTCTTTCATATTATGCTGACTACCTCTAGGCTGACTCTTGATGGTACCTCTCTAGTCGGCTTGAGTACGCTGACTGTGCTAGGAACCTGTGGTACAACAGGACGATTTGGTATGCTGACTGTGCTAGGCACCTGTGGTACAATGGGTACATTGGTAAGTCTTCCTCATGACTAAGAATATACCCCAATCTTGTTGTTTGAGTGTTTCGGGCACTCCTTGGTCCTTGGAGATACCTTCCCAAACACGCCAAGTACGGGATTCATCAATGTTCACAGGCTTGCTTTCAACAACCTTGTTGCTTCGTGGGTCCCAAATACGGTAACCCTTGGTACTTATGGCATACCCAACTATTACACCTTCCCAGGCTTTACCATCAAGTTTATTTCTCCCTTTCCCTGAAATGTGGACAAAACATATAGAACCTGGTTTCACAATATGCCTAACAGATATACCCTTTTCATACAACATACAATAAGGTATCTGATTCTTGGTTGTGACATGGGGAAATCTATTTCGTAAATATGCCATGGTGACAACTAACTCTCTTCAAAGAAATCGTGGCAGGCCTACCTCTATAAATATGGATCGCACACCCTCTATGAGTGTTCGATTATACCTGTCGGCTACACCATTCATCTCAGCTGAGTATGAATTTGTTTTCTCGTGGGTGATCCCTAAACTGACAAGATACATTTCAAATATTGAGGGGCAAAATTCTATCCCTTGGTCCGAACGGACCGCAACAATTTTAGCATAAAGTTCCCTTTCACTTTTAACCTGAAAAGTTTTAAACACTGTGAATGCCTCACGGTTGTGTTTTAGAGGAAAAACCCATGTATAGCGAGAGTAGTCGTCTGTTATTGTATACAGATATTTAGACCCTCCTAACGAGACCATCCTACTCGGTCCCCATAAATCCAAGTGTAATAATTGAAGAGGGGCTGTGTTTCGCGCATGGTCAGTCCCAACAAACCTGGCCCTTGTACTTTTAGTTATACAACAAACATCACACTTATTGCTTGATTTCGTGGCAAATACATCTAAACCGTGTACATCATGATTTTTACACATGTTTACAATACCTAACTTATTTAAATGTCCAAACCTAGAATGCCATAAATCTAAATCGTCCAGCTTCACAGTTGCATTTGCACAAACATTTTTTTCATTTGGGACATGTTTGGTGGCTGGACTGGCCACAGTTGGCTCATTATTCATACTTGGCCTAGGCCTGCTTATACTCTGGGCAACTACATTTCTTACCCAATATAGCCTATTAATTATTCCCCCACTAGTAAACGTGAATGTGGATTCTCCCTGTAAACAAACATTAGCCCATTAAACACATCCGCATGGTAACCAGCAGCATCAATCCTTGACACACTTATTAATTGTTTGGAAAAAGTTGGAATATACAGAGCGTTTTTCAGGGTTACGCTTACTTGAATGTTTACGTCACCTATGCCCTGTATTTTGGATGTCCCTTCACCCATTGATACCTTCTGATCATTCACTGGTCTTAGGTTCTGGAAGAGAGCACGTTGATTACATATATGGTCCGTAGTTGCAGAATCAAGGTACCAGTGATGGCTTAAAACAATTGTTGGTTTGGCCTCTGCAGCCAATGCACGCACTGACTGATTTGTAGTAAGAGGGCTAAATTCAATCGTGGACACATGGAAGGCGCCCCTATGCGCGATGTTTGCACCTCGTCGAGATCCTCGACGATTTCTTTTAGTTCCTTCTCGGCCTCGGGACACTTTACGGGTGTTGCTTGTTGAAGGTTTGCCTTTTGCGGGCATTCTCGTTGGAAATGGCCGACCTGGCCATACTGGAAGCAGATTAGAGTATCCGATCTTTGTGTTTCGGCTTTATGCTGCATGCGTCCCGCATACTGCTTATTCACTGTCCCTTTGGCACCCGAGTAGTACTTTGGATATGTGGAGAATGCGTTATGTATGTCGGTTTCCCCAGCATTAACGTCGGCATGTCTCATTTTTTGCCTATTATGTTCACTTAAGAGCTGTTCCCTAACGGCTTTGGTTTTGAATTTTGTATCATCCCAATGATAGATTGTTTGAACTGTGTGTTCATAGGTCTTTGGCAGAAAGTCTAAATATTGATAGGCTATCTCGTCATCTGTTAGGGCAATAGATATATTTTTAAGGTCCTGGGCCTACTTGTCCACCCTAGCCAAAAACACGACCATCTCCTCGTCCCCATTTAATCGTAACAATAAAAACTCCTGACGTAATTTCGCTTGTCGTGCATGAGAAGTGGGTTGAAACACCCCTGCTAAGTCATCCCATGCTGCCTTTGCATCTGCTGCTTTTAATTCAGTTGATACTGACAAGCAAATTAATGCCAATGCTTGTTCGCCACGAACTTTCCTGGCCTGTATTTCTTTTGCTGATGCTGAATGGTCTGCCGGAGGTTCGGTTCCATCCACGAAACCCCATACACCTTTAGACATCAATAAGAACTTTGCATCCGTGCGCCAGGTTTCATAATTTTCAGAGTTAAGTTTCTCAATCACAAATGTCCCTGCTGAGCCACTTTCTAATGCCATGATCAAAAAAAATCTTGATAACCACTGAAAATATTCACTAAGTTTATGGTAATGGATGAGACTAGTAGTCCTGACAAGCTTTACGCTAGTATTGGACGCCATAATCAACGACGTGTAGTAGCTGTCCTCTGCTATAGGCCCCTATGCCAATAATCCGATTTTTAGCAGAAAAATACACCATCCTAAAGTAGCTTTAATTTTTAAGAACTATTTAGTAGCACCAGGGGTAGCATAAATATAAGAGGGGGTATGCAACCTATTTATTGACCCTGAACCAACTGTTGTTAACGGTCCTGACATCTGGCGGCGGCAACGTTAAACAAAATGTTTCCGACGCCACCAAATTCTTCGTGGCCACTTGGTGAAACACTCGATTCTCGAAATAAATTCAAAACAAATTGCACCAGCCGTTACATTGCCCATAATTTTTATTTTTTTATTGAAATGAAAAAAGTCTTATCTTTAAAATTTTTAAAATCGGAATAGAAATTCTAGTTGTTATGTTAATCTGTTTTGTTTTCTCCTTGCCCCTCCCACGCTTGCTTATTGCGTCAAGATGGCGTCGGACGCTGGTCGGTTCATTGCCTAACTAGATTACGCAAGAGATCACGTCGGCAACGGTCGGTTGCGTTGTCATACTTGTACATTTGGTCAAACAGTGTTACGGAGAAACGTTTACGATGCAACTGTGAGACTATTTACGTTTAAACCTCAACCCTGTCAAAAAGCATTATCGTCAGCATGGTGACGAGCATCAAAAAAGGAAACGAAGGCTCCATCGGCATCAATCAAAGATGGAGCGACCATTTATCATTCTTCTTTGGGCATCAATGACTCGGAACTGCATCAATGACAAACATTCTAAAACATGGTTGGAACTAACCGTCTCGCCAATGTGCCACGCCTGTGTCTGAAACACTGGATAGTATTGTAACAGCCATCAACGCAGCCCACTGAGACTGACGATCCAGTAATGACGGAGGTAAGTCAGTGTTTCGTTCAAGATACGATTTTGGTGAATGGTTTTGCCCGAAAAATATTGATAGCTTTTGAAATACGAAACGTTGGTCAAAAGAGGCAACGGCAATAATTAACAAAGCTATTTTTTTATTTCAGTACCAAGTTGCTTTTGTCGACATTATTCCGGATATTATGTAGGCTGTGTTAATGTTATGTGGTAAATAAATACATATGCCATGTTAACAGTGCACGCACGATGAATTCACAACAAATCACGTGTGCACAGTCTTCGATAATTATTGACCCTGCAAATAAATAAACACCTGCCTAGCTACCAGGGACTGGTGTCATTTATTGTACCTGCACACAGTACTGTATCATATGCGCAGTAATGTGTTTTTTTGGGGGGGGGGAGGGTGGGGGGGTGGGGGGGCAGTGCCCTTAGCTAGTAATGACTAAATTTAGATTTTTAGATTTCACTCATTTTCATAGCCGTGTAACCTAGGATGTTGTTAAGTCTGTCAAAATAAAGACAACCAGCTGTTCATTGCACTAGGAATTAAAACCTAATAGGAACTTGAATGGTAGCCTATTAGAATAGACCCCCCCCCAACACGGTTTTTTTAACTTTCGGTTTCTAACTTATTACTGGTAGCTTTACAGACACATGAAATGAAAATGGAAAATTTGCACTGCATGTGCTGCCATAATCCAAAGGGACTCATTAAGCCTATTGTTTGTTTGGTCTGCTGTGCAGCAATTAGCCTTTCTCAATAGGGAGAAATTATTGGCCCCAAAACAGGGGTTTAACAATTTTGGGTCGAAAGTCCCTACTCCCCCCCCCCTCCAAAAAATTACAAAATATAGCCTATATTTTTTTGAAAGGCTAGGGAGATGATGGCTTCTTCTATACGCTTCAATAAACTGTAAGTAGGCTATGCTTCAAGGTTGTAGTGTACAAATTTAAAAAAATTAATAGTTTAATGTATTGTATAAAATAAACACAAGAAAAATTATTTTTTAAATTTTTCATCGTAAAAGTTGGGATCCAGTCTTCTAATTTCGTGGTTCCAAGGCCCAGGTGCTTCGCACCCTCTGCACCCCCCCCCCCCCCACACACACACACAGTTGACAATTGCTGCATTGTTGGCAAGTAGGAAAGGTTTACACGGGGAACTTGGTATTGTCGGCTGCTAAAAGTGAGGCCAAAACTTGTGTTCCCTCTCCTAAACTGCGTAGGAAAAAAAATGTTCTACTCTAGTTCCCTATTACAGCAATTAAATAACGCAAAACTCTAAGGTCTTGTGGTACTAAAGTTCACCCAGAGTTAATTTTCGACAAACATAATGAAGGTCGTCTGTCTTTTTCAGGCCCTACTTGAATTTGGGTCTTTTTTTAGTCTACATCAGCCTTTCCTTTTGTGGATGTTTTGAATTTCGAAGTTACAGCTCGTGACCATGGATCTCTAGTGGCAAGAGTGGAGCAGAGCTGATGATGGCTTTCCACATGCTGCTGAGCAACTCTTGGAATTCGGGATGGCTGATGGTTGGCCATTCGGGGGGGGGGGGGTGAATGTTCATGCGTGGGAAATAAGAATTTCTTTGTTTGCCAAACATATTAACCTGATAATTTATCATTACATTGTCCTCAATTAAAGTCTCCCTGGAGGTTTTTAAGTTGCTTGTAGACGCCTGCTTGCATTACCCTCTGCGCATGCGCAGCTCTTTCTATATAAGCGAGAACGTGGATCGTCTCGGCATTCATTTTCCTCCAGAGGTTTCTATGCGTCACCGCATCTCCCGCCTTTTGGCCTGGATTTTGGTTTTTCCTGTCGCTCATCTCCGACGATGGATGCTGCCCTGTCGGTCACTGTTCTCACCGTGGATGCTGCTCTCCCACCCGTCCGCCAAGACCGCTGCGCGCCCGGCACTAAATGGGACGTGCATGTCGCCAACGACGACAACTACTCTCCGCTACCAGCCAACGCACCCCGCCTCCCCCCGTCCTTTCAGTCTTGGCAGAAGATGTAAGACATGCTAAGGCGCTTCTCCGGGATGCTAAACGGAAGCTCCGTGAAGCCTCATCTCAAGCAGGCCTTTCGGTCAACAACACCCCACTCGATTTATCATCGAAATCATCTCGCAGGGAGCACAGCGTCACTTGCAGCGAAGCCCACAACTGTCTTCCGTCGCTGTGCCGACAAGACGACAATGCCCCCCCCCCACCGGGTAATGCACCTCGTCCATACGGTAGGCTAACATACAAGATTGGGTTGCATCGACAACGAGCCATGAAAGCCGTAAACGCCTGTTGCACACCCCTGACCTGTCTGCTAAGAAACGCAAGCATTCATCTTCCCTTTCGGTCGACCCTAACGCAACGACTCCCGCAGCTTTACACCACGGCCAGACGTCTCAATCGCCCACAGGGGCTCGTCACAATATACGCGTACGTGTGGGCCAACAAACAACGCACGCAGCAACACTATAGTCTTCTCTTACTATAGTGTTGCTGCACGCGTTGTTTGTTGGCCCGCACATACGCGTATATTGTGACAAGCCCCTGTGCAATCGCCTGCCGCAAAACACATTCATTTTCCGGACGACAACAATGACGATCCGACCATCCCTCTGGCTTCTTTTCTCAAGACAGTGGAAGACACAGTCCCAGACTGTTTCCTGTATAAACCATCCGAGTCTGCAGATGCTCCAGTGATAAACCGAAGACTTGAAACCGCCTTTGGATTCGCCCTCCGCGACAAGGACGCAAAACCCTATAGCCTTTTGGGTCAATCAACAACCCTCCTCACCTGCCTGCTTCGTAACGGCGGCTCTCTCTTGGGCAAAGGCGATCCCTTGCTACTCGACACAGAACCCCCTGCACCACGGCCTGGCCGCGAATCAAGCTTCTTTCGGCCGTTCGGTGATGCCGAAACCAACCCCAAGAATTTTAACACTTACCGTGAATGTGAATTCCTGTGCAGTGAAGTCAAGCTGGATTTCGGGTTAGCCCTCACCATCCATAAATAAGTTGAAGTGTCTTCCTTTGTCCTGTACGACAACGACAAGTGCTTACGCCTAAGTTTACGAGCCGCTTCACAAGCCGACGTCCTAAACACCGCAGTCAACGCTCTTTGTATGAAACTGTCGGTTGATGCAAGCTTATAAGAAATCCATAACCTGTCCTCCCTCATTTCCAACCCTCTCCAATGTCGGTCGCCACTCGCCATTTGGCGAATTAAAATCAATCGTTGGCGACTTGGAATTTAGCCCTCCTGGCCAAAACGGCGACTAGCAATAGAAAATTGCGCTCAAATAGTGATATCTCGGGATCCGTATAAGCTTGAGACGAACGGGTTGCGGCTTTATGCTCAGGTTTACAAGGGCTATACAACAGCCTTTTCTGCAACAGTGCCGGGGTAAAAGAATATTTTACAACTAAATAAATGCATAAATTAGAGAAACCATGCATTGTGCAAGATGTTTTTGGTATGTGGCGAGTATAAATTCTGAAATGGCGACTACTTTTTAAGGTCTACTGGCCAAGTGGCGACTGCAACTGGACTGACATTCGAGAGGGTTGCTCATTTCCCAGCTTTTCCAAAAAGCAAGTTTTGCAACCTACCACTCCCTAAACTGGGCCACATGAGCGTTATTTAATAACACATTACTTTTAAGAGATGCTGCTCTTAAATCTGCACACAATCTTAACGAATCGACCAGACATCGTCTACGCAACCAACCGCTTCACGAGTCCGACACGCTCTTCCGGGGGTTGATCCCGACACTTGCACCTCATTTGGATATTTCTCGCAAACCTAAGACATTCCGACAAGGTAAGCCGGCCTTTCGGTCATCTAAGCCAAACAGGTACCAGAGCGCCCATCCCTCTCCCGAAAAACCACGGGCTTCCGCAAACACCACACGTAACGACAGTTCTTCCTACAAGACACAGTCCTTTCGGCCAGACCAACAGCCTCGCTCACGCTCCAACCAACGCTTCAACCAGAAGCGCGCCGCAACTCTCGACCGCCGCAGCCGACACTCATACCCCGGCGGCCGCAACTCACATCGCAAACAATGACTGTCACCGGCTCTCTCGCTTCCCCGTCGGCGCGAGACTTTGCCATTTTTACCCAGCCTGGAAATCCCTTTCGCACAACCACGAAGTCCTTGCAATCATAAAAGAAGGCTTTCGGCCTACCTTCCTCACGAAACCACCGCTTGCAACAAAACCCCCGTGGAACTTCACGTCCCCAGTATCTCACTCCCTCACGTCAGAAATTTCACTTCTCCTAACAAAGAAAGTGATCATCAAGAAACTAAACCCAGGGCCGGGATTTTACAGCTCCATCTTCACCCGTCCGAAGAAGACAGGTGGTCAAAGACTCATTTTCAATATGAACCACTGAACAAATACATCGACAATCCCCACTTCAAAATGAAAACACTAGAATCCATACGCCTTTCCTTCAAGCGAAACGACTGGACAATTTCCATAGACCTGGAAGACGCCTACCTACATGTCCCACTCCACCCATCTGCAACGAAGTTCTTCCGCTTCATCTACGACAGTCAGGTTTACGAATTCCGCTGTCTTCCTTTTGATTTAAACGCAGCTCCAAGAGTTTTCACCACGATTTTAAAACCAATCTTAGCTCACCTCCACCAGGATCAGATCAAAGCAAGCGCATACCTCGACGACTGGGCTCTACACAACCAAGTCCCTCACCATCTTATCCAAGACAGGGACACAACAATCAATCTCCTAAACTAACTAGGCTTCGGCGTGGATCTCCCGAAATCACGCCTCGTCCCGCAACAAGTGTTCCCGTTCCTAGGCGCCTCATTCAATCTCTCATCGGCCCGAATCTCTCTGTCGCCTGACAGGGAAGAAGACCTTCTTCTACACATTCGTCAATTCCAGAACCAACAATCATTCTGCCTTCGGGAACTAAACTCCCTCATCGGAAAGATGGACTCACTTGCAACACTCGTCCCCTACGGCCGATGGATGGTAAGGCCCTTCCACCACCACCGGATCGACAACTGGTCAAACCCACACATCAACCCGGACCATCAGTTCCCTTTCCACAACGACTTCCCTCACAACTGCCTCCTTTAGTGGATGGACGTCATTAACCTCGCCAAAACAATCCCACTCCACGAACCTTCCCCAAATCACATCATCTTCACAGACGCTTCGAACCATGGCTGGGGAGCCCGCCTAAGCAACCTGGAAACACCAGGCAATTGGAAGGAAGAAAATCTTCACCACATCAACTTCCTCAAACTCCGTGCGATCCTTCTCGCTTTACAGCATTTCCTACCGATCATCAAGAACCAAGTAGTCCAAGTATAAGCCGACAACACCACGGCTGTAGCTTACATAAAGAAAGAAGATGAAACCAAGTTCAGACCACTTCACAACCAAACCTTAGAAGTTCCAACCTTTGCATTTCCAACAACATCACCTTGCTTACTCTTCACATTCCAGGGAACAGGAACGTCATTGCAGACTCCCTCTCCCGTCACTCACCACCAACAGACAGGGGAATGGTGCCTCAAGAAATACATCTGTGAATACCTCTTCATAACATGGGACACCCCAATGACCAACCTATTCGCCATGAGGCACAATGCCAGACTTCCCCGCTACATCAGCCCGATCCCGGACGATCAAATACTAGCAGTCGACGCCCTGACGTATCCATGGCACAACCTCTACGCATATCTGTTCCCACCATTCAAACTGCTTCCCTAAGCACTTCAAAAAGCCGAAGAAAGCCAAAGCCTCTTCCTTCTAATAAACCCACTACGGCCATCGGCACCATGGTTCCCACACCTACTGTCCCTACTAGTAGACACTCCAAGAACCATCCCTCTTCTTCCAGATCTTCTGTCTCAACAAAAAGGGTGAAAACTTCACCCAAACCTTCCCAGTCTAAACTTCCACGCATGGCTACTATCAGCAAACTCCTCCAAAAGGCTGGAATTCATCAAGACGATGCCTCCCGCATCCCCTCAAAAGCCACCAGGGAATCAACAAACAAGATGTACGACAGCCACTAGGCCAAATGGTTTCATTGGTGTTTCGCAAAGGAGATCAATCCAATCAACCCCACTCTACCAGAAGTTATGAGATTTTTTACCAATAAAGGCTCAACAATCCTTGTGTATCGCTCAGCCCTAAACTCTGTATTCAAAGCAGCAGAAAAGACCAACCTTCTAGATGACTGCCGTATTTCGGCCTTCCTCTGCTCCTTTGAAAACGATCGACCAACATCAAGAAGACAAGTTGTAGACTGGGACCCTTCAATCGTCCTTCAATCCCTAATGGAAGCCCCCTATGAACCAATGCAGGACAGCTGCCTTCACCACTTAACCAGGAAAACTGTCTTCCTCGTGACACTAGCAGCCAGTGCCCGCTGCTCTGAAATCCAAGCCCTATCAGCAGACCCGGCCTACTGCATCTTCGGTCCAAATTTCTCCTCAGTAACCCTTCACCCAAGAGCAGGGTTCCTAGCTAAAACACAAAAGCCCTCTGAACCAACAAAATCCATAATATTTCCAGCATTCACAAACTTAACAGGAGATGAGCCAGAACGTCTCCTATGCCCCATCCGAGCGCTCCGTTTCTACCTTACAAAAACTCAACACGAAGACATCCGTAGATATCAACTGTTCCTACCCGTTGACATCCAAACATGAGAAACTTAAGCCGCTATGATTTCCCACTGGATTAAGAAAACAATCGACATTGCATATGATAAAGCCAACTTAAGCAGGGAGAGAGCAACAGCACACGAGGTTAGAGCAATCTCGACTTATGGGCATATCATAATGCCGCCCCAATAGAAGAAATTCTGCATGCAGCTTCCTGGCGACATTCAACGACATTCACTTCACACTACCTAAGAAACATGTCAAGAGAAGAAAAGGGGCTACACCGGCTGGGACCAATAATCGCAGCCAGAAATGTGGTCAACCCCCCTTAAGCACAATGCTTGCAACCCGGGCCGCCCCGTCAGATCGGTGCCCGCCACCACGGTTGAGGAGGTCTGCTGATAATGCTAAATTATCAGGTTAACATGTTTGGCAAACAAAGAAAGAACATTTTGCCGGCTCCTAGCCATGCCGGCTAAAAATGGTTTCTTTTTTGCCTAAATCATACTTAACCTAAGCCTGCCTTATCTCCCCTCTCTAGTCACCACCTGATAGATTGAGAGGAATATGTATGCCGAGACGATCCACGTTCTCGCTTACATAGAGAGGGCTGCGCATACGCAGAGGATAATGCAAGCAGGCGACTACAAGCAATTTAAAAACCTCCAGGGAGACATTAATTGAGGACAATGTAATGCTAAATTATCAGGTTAAGTATGTTTTAGGCAAAAAAAGAAACCATTTTTAACCGGAGTGGCTGGGGGCCGGCATAATGTCTTTGTGCGGGTGTTAGACTTAGACGGTAATGGATTCAAGAGCCCTCAGG
>JAHWFP010062378.1:0-10354 GCA_023313725.1 Lithobius niger
GCTTACTACAGTAGCAGTAAAATACTTAAATAGCACTTCTTACAATCATACTAACAATGTTAACTGACCGAGTGAGCAGTGGGTGCACGCAGACTACGCAAAACATGGCACACCCTGGAGCCCACGCCCAACAAAAAATTGGAAATACTCGTCCGTCAATATATCGAAAGTACTAAATAAAGAGCAAGCTCTCCAGTTATAAAGACCATGGACTCCAACTCCGGTTCAAACTCGTCAAACAAGTTATGAGTTCCAGCAAAGTGGGAATAACTTACTAGCTACTGGACGTTTACCAGCCTTTTGCTAAACTTTCACTATTTCTACTCAACTCAATAGTTATTACAAATTGCCTTAATGTTCAGTTTAACTCAACAACTATCCTAAACGTAAAACCCTGAACGTAAAGACCTTTCAACAATATCGCACACAGGCGACGCAAAAAAAAAATCAGAATTAATTTAAGCTGCAATTGTACGACAGTTAAACCCTCTTGTTCATTAACTTCAAAAGTTTAAATTTTAATTTTGAAAACGCATTGCTTGCTCCAGCTAGACCTACATACAATGTCTTTTACAATTTCACTGGTCTTAACGTGAACCTGCCAGGTCACTCATACGGCACAAACCTCACTTTTAAAAGAAATAATAGCACTCCAGTTTACAATTTATTTTAAATTGAACTGCTAACAGGTCTTAATAAACCTGTAGCCTACCTAAGTACTCTTTTGTGTCTACTGAAAGAACACTAGCACCTACGTTACAATTGATTTAAAATTGAATTAGCATACAGCTTTACACTAAAACTGTAGCATACTAAAGTACCCTTTTCTGTCTTTTTAAACATGAAACCAAGCAATTCTTTTCAAAGAACATTAGTATTTAGGTTACTATTACACAAATTGAAAAATAGAACCGGTTTACAGAATATAATTATACTGCAACCTCCCTAAAACACCCTGTTATGTCTTTTTTATGAAAAAACTTGTAATTTACCAAAGTATACGTTTTCACCCCCTAAGCTTAGCAAATAGCAATTATTTAACAGACAGATCACCAAAATATCTTTTGCTTAACGTTTCTACTTGTCAGCATTTAAAATCTCGGACTATATTTAAAATGACTGAACACTAGGACCCGTTTCGATCCGTTCAGCATGTTGGCCTATTTTATATCCTTAAATACATATAAACGTACAGCCAACCATGACTGAATTCGATTAAGTCTAACAACCTATTTGCGCGCAACATTCCGCACCTTCCCACAACACCATGCCACACGTCCTCACGGTGCATACAGAACTTGCGCACAAATCTTTGCTCTTGGCGGGTCTTACAAGCACTGTCTACTTTTTGCCCCTGTAGGGTCTTGTAAGAATATTCTGAACCTTCGCCCGTTTTGGGTCTTACAAGATTTACTACCAGATACCTTTCAGATATTTTGTATGTAAAATACCAATCCACGGTGGTGGTCCGTCCTCCTCCTCCTCTGCTTATGAAACGTTGGAATCGGGGCACAATTTAGACCGCCAGGCCACGTTCCGCTGCTAGTGCAAACCTGCCAAAATGTGCAAATCTCAGGGGACTTGCAGGCCCCTAGATTTCTAAGTATTTATGTTTACACTAGAATTAATATTAATGCTTGGTTCCCCTAGCCTGGGTATACCAAAGCTCGTAATTAAGTTCAGAAACAAAATTTAATTCTAGTTACTTATCATTTAGGTTAGCAGTGGCATCATTATTATCAATGCAAAGTACAACCTCGTCGCCAATGTAATGGATTGAGTACTGTGGGTTCTAATGATCCTAACCTAAAGTGTGACTGGCATAGTAAAGACTGACGGTCAGGTGTTGGACAAACAGGCATCCAGGATAATTGTCCTCACTGCTACCTTTATAGCAGTGATAATTAACCATGATGCACTCTGGTTTTACCCAGATGAGGTGGTAGCCACCTGGTGGACAATAGGTATTATTATAACCATACTGGCTAAGGCCAGTGGAGATACATCATATTATAGCATGGTGAATGATACCAAACCAATACACCACATGCTTCATACTCTGTCCGGGGATTCAATAGGACAGGATCCCCGTTCGCATCTTTGTCATGGTTACCATGTTTCGACAGCTTGAACACCTCATGCTCCAGTAAAGGCTAGAAGCAAACAGCAAATTTAGCGCAACTAAATAAACACTAGTGAGCGAGAAGATTTGCGTTGCGAGTCTTTCCGTAAACATGCCCTAAAGATAAACTAGGTGTTGGTAGTGAAAAATCAATATCAGCCCATCAGACGATTGCTCTCAAACTCGCTCTCCCGCTGTCAAACGACTAGGCGATCGCACTAGCTTTTCATTCGCTCCATTGGCATTGTTTCTGTATTCCCGAAGTGCATTTACCCGTAGGAGTTGTGTTTGATCACAGTGCTTACTGATTTGTTTCGTCGTGTTCATTGATGATAGGTCTATAGCACCGTAGACGCCCCATGTGGGTTTACTACCATGAAACAGGGGGGAGAAAACAAACAACCAATGACGAAAATGGTGGCAATAGAGCAATTGGAACAACCGCAGGACATCAAATTAAAATGGAATGAACCATATAAGCAATTACATTTAGATAACCAAACAGGCACACAAGTACATAAAATTAGCTTAAACATTTTTTTAATGTTGGGAAGGTAAGCTCCCTTGTGGAAAACGGCAGTCACAATGAAGAGAAGAATAAAAAAAAAAAGCTTATGGTTAAAGCACTATAAAAAGGTTACTAGATAAGGTGACGGGACCCTCTACTAGGGTAACAGCCTGGAACAGGGATTACTAACCTTAGCCTAACGTTAGGAACTAAAATGATCTCTCAATGGGCCAAACTGTAAGTGAGAACAGATCCCGATATAATAAACGAGTAATGGACGACAACTGTGGAGTCCAAAGCACCGACAAGGACACGATAAAAAGCCAAGAGGAAACAAAAAGGAGTGGTCCAAAAAAAATTACATCTGAAGACCAAAATCACCGAATTAATAAATTCTCTGTGATCAGAGGAGAGCAGCTAACAGTTGACAATAAGCTGACTGCATAAGTTGACAAAGTCAGATCGTAGAAGATCGGTTACAAGCAGCTTATCCAAAAATAGGTCCACCGAAACGGCTGTATTGAGAAATTGTGCCAGACCAAATTTCAGGATATGTTTAGCATTCATAGCACGTTGGCCGCTCTGACATGATGGAGAGTCAACTCTATTAATAAGGGCTGTGCAGGTAGCTTCGCGAATTTCCATGTCTAGTCCAGCTATCATCGCCTGAACAGTCTTAGAAGAGAAACCGTTAAATGATCAGAGACTTGCGCAATAAATGTATGCGTAAGCCTGCCCTTATCAACAAAATCCTAATATTCCTGCCATTTTTTCCGAATATCATTTTTCATCTGTAGTTTGGAGGAGGAATTGGGTCTAGGCAGTAGCTGAAAATTATCACAGGAAGTCCCCTCTTTATCCTTACAGTCAGCTCTTCTTGCAAAAAATTTGGAATAGGAGATAACAAGGCATTATTGGCACTAGAAGCCGTAGAATCGGAGCATATGTCCACGTATGCAGGTTCTTTAAAATGGTCCTTGCAGTATCTAAGGCTCGTAGCAACGTCATGAAGTCCCACTGGTGTACCGAATTGACAGATCCAAGCTGGTAGGTCTCAAAATAAATATCAGTATTACCATGATGCACGACGAAAGCACAACCAGTGCGATCTTCACTTAAACCCATCGGTGTAAATATGCCACTCTGTAACAGGTCTTTCAAGGACGCTCGTGGAACCATTTCCAAGCGGTCAGCCAGGAGATCAAGAAGATCTGGTGGAGTCTTGCTCCCATGCTTACAATTACTAAATCTAATGGCATGATTATACCTCTCCACTACCCAAAAAGAGACTGGAGGTACACCAGCTACGAAATAAGAGTGTATCCATACCTATATTGTTCGATAGAATTTAGTTAATAGCAAAAGCATGGGTTGAGCTAAGACATCAAGCGCTTGGGCAAGTTCTGCATGGTGTCCCCAGAGTTCAGAACCAAAAACAATAATTGAGTATACTGTATAAAAGGCAGCAAAATGATAAAGGGTGCTGATATCCCCAGTTTTTTGGCAGCAACGTCTCGATTTGTGTGATCAGTTTCACTATCTTCTTCTTGATGTTACAAATACGTGGCAACAAGTTGAACCGACAATCCACCACAAAATCTGCAGATACTTCATGCTGAGACATGGAACAATCTTATTTCCATTAAAGGTCATAGCAGTCTGTGGTCTAATTGAGCTAACCCGACTAAAGTACTCAGCCTGAATGTTGTATTTCATCTTAGGAGCAGGGTGGAAAACTGTAGCAGACTTCAGAAAATTAAACGTTTCCTTATTGATCTCGGTCCACTCATTCAAGTCGGATTGCACCGAATCTCTATCTCCCACTTGGTCTTTATCTTCACCGAGTTTGCAACTGAGTAACAAGTCATCTGCAAGAATCTGAGCTTGTGTTTCATATTTAACGTTAACTTTTGAGTCTCAATCACGTCTAGTTCAGTGACAGCACCAAGTGGCTGACTTGGCAGTTGGTCAGAAATCCCTTAATGATGGCCAAAATGTTAGTAGGAACTAATAATTTCGAAAGGTCAACCTCATGTCAGGAATACTAGTCACATTTAAATGCAATGGAGATATCAAGGGGTACTGGCACGGCAATGATATCCAGTGGAATGGAAATATTTAAAACGGTCAAAATAAGACCTCATAGCCCTAATGACACCGTTCTGTATCCATTCAGTATCCGTATTGTTCGGGCATGATGATATAATGGTTAGCACGATTCTGGTTCGAGCCAGACCTGAGCCACCCCTGGTATTTTTAGGAAGAGAAGGACTCTGTGATTTCCGATTGGATTATGTAGCAAAGTTGTTCTTGTCGCCGTCTGGTGCTATGGCTTCAGCTGAGTATGTGTCAGAGCTCCAGGTATCCATATTGTTGATCACTCAAGGTATTATGCTGCTCCAAAACGAACCCGATCATATCAGCAAGAAGCCGATCAATAATCTTCCTGATAACAGAAGAAGGCCGATACCTCTAGCTTCAACACTACCCTTTGGAACTAGGGCACTCGAGCAATCTTACATCTGCGGCAAAAGTTTAATACGCAACCAGGTGAAACCAATCTCAGTGAAAAATTTCAACAGAAGGAAACCCTTCTGGACCAGCAGCAGCCATTGTTTTTGCTTTGCGAATGGCATTCTCCATTTCATACTGGATCAGTGGCCAATCACTAACCTGATGGTAAGGTTCAAGAACTTCACGTCGAATGTTCAGATGATGTTCGTTTTCCCAGCCAATATTATCTTCAGGAATATACTGCCTCAGTATGAGGGTTGAATGAAGTCTGTCTTTCATCTTTGGTCAAAGTACCATTATCACACTTAATAGTGTGAATATTTTTTTTTTCACTTTTTGAGCAAGGATCATACATGGAAAACTTAAGTGGAAGACTCAGCGTCACAAAAGTGTAGCTACGACTGGAACTTTGCAGTTTTGATCTACCCTTTTGCAGATACAATGAACAGAGAGACTTACCTCATGACCTTGCTAATCCGTTGACTTACCTCATGGCTTTGCAATTCTGCTGACTTACCTCATAACCTTTCAAAACCGCTGACTTAGCTCATGACCTTTGAAATCCAGTGACTTACCTCAAGACCTTGCAAATCTGCTGACTTACCTTATGACCTTGCAAATATGCTGACTTACCTCATGACCTTGCAAATCTGCTGATTTACCTCATGATCTTGCAAATCCACTGACTTACCTCATGACCTTGCAAATCCGCTGACTTACGTCATGACCTTGCAAATCCGCTGACTTACGTCATGACCTTGCAAATCCGCTGACTTACGTTATGACCTTGCAAATCTGCTGATTTACCTCATAACCTTGCAAAGCCGCTGACTCTAACAGGATTCCTAGTTCGTGTGGGAACACTGCCTTATTATTGCCATGCCCCCCTGACCATCGACTGGTGGGGGGGTTGGGAGGAAGTAGGAAATAATCCCACTAACCCACTTTTTTTCATCAGGCTAGGTATCCTAATGGTTGGCACGACCATATCAAGTCCAAGGGGTCCCAGATTCTACCCTGATCTCATTCAGACACTCCTGGCATTGTTGGGAAGGATAAGGTCCCTGTGATGCCTCGTGCTCATGTCGATTGTGGCATGTAAAATATCCCAGGAATTTCCGATAGAAATTACCTAGCAAAATTGTCTCTCTTGCCTTCTGCGTGGCTTCGGCTGGGAACGAGTTAAACCTGTAGGTAGCCCTCTTTTGAAGGTGTAAATTACGTAAGTTTGTTGTAACGACGAATAAGATAGTCGAGTTGGTTTATCTGGCTTCGACAAACAAACAAACAGTTATTTTCCCCTCTCATCGTAAATTACCTGTGAAATTGTAAACTCGGGCGGTCGGTAGCGAAAAACCAATTTCACTCGATCAGACGATTGGGCTCGGACCCCTCTCTCTATTTTATCACTCCTTTCAAACGAAGAAAGATAAATCATGGTGTTCTCAGTGACTGAGATCCCAGGAAATTGCGGCTCTTTTCTCAGCGCTAGCATCACGATTTCGAGCCTTAAGCAAACAGAGACCATTCTGGTTCGAGCGGGAGACGTTCACCTCCACGCACGCACCGTCACTCCCCCTCACCCCCACTCCCAAGGCACGTGATCTCCATGAATAGCAAGCAGAGCAGCACGCGCAGGTCGCATCTCGTGCCTGTCGCTTCGTCTTTACAACCGTAGACGTTGGTGGTGATGTCGAATTGCTTCAGGCAATCGCGAAGTGGACGAGATTCCCCGAGAGGGACACGAGAACCGTACAGGTGGTGCTACTACTACTCTTGTGTGCATCGAGTAAACGCTGGATGCTATCTTGTTAGCGCTTCTCTGAACCGGAGCAGTTTCAATAGCCTAAAGAAGAGCTTGGTCACTAAAAGTTAATTAATCGGTTCTCAGGAGTGCACGCATACCGCGAAAGCTGAGAAAAATACAGCAACGAGTTTGCCTGTCCATCACCTTTTTCATATCCGGAACGGTACCAGCTGTATTTAACCATTAGATTCAGCGTCCAAATATTAACTAAAATGAATAGAAAAAACCGGAAGTGGCTTACAAATAGCCGGAAGTGGCCAATAGTGAGCCCATCATCTATGGAATGATACCAGGTAGATAAACGATTAGACTCACCTTTTTCATCTCCGGAACGGTACCAGATGTATTTCACCGTTAGATTCAGCGTCCAAATATTAACTAAAATTAATACAAAAAACCGGAAGTGTGAAGCGGAAGTGGCCCACAAATGGCCGACAAGTGAGCCCATCATCTATGGAACGGTACCAGATACAGACAAACGGTTTCAACCATAAGATTCAGCGTCCAAAAATTAATTTAAATGAATAAAAAAAACCGGAAGTATTCAGCCGAAAGTAGTCGAAAAGTGGCGGAAGAGGCCAGAAGACTGGTTGCAACTAAGTAGTCCCTACCACCGCTTGTTTTCTTAGCTCATGAAAAGATTTTCTTTAAGCCATAATCTTGACAAAAAATTCGATTACGCGTCATCACTTTCACCAGACACTTTTTGGAACCGAAGACTATACCTGCCCGAGCATCATTCACACACTTATTGCCTCGAAACGAATCGTAAGAGCCGTACCCTTCAGAAGCGTGTCACGAATAAAAACTTGGACCATAATAAGAAAGACTTTTATGCGAAGTGCAATATTTACACTTTGAATGTCGCATTAAAACGTAGATAAAACTCCACAAAAAAGAGTAAGCTATTGGAGTTTTTTTTTTTTGTTTAGTAAAAAAAAAAGCCGTCACCCTCATTGAAAATTCGTGCATAAAAAGTAATAAAAAAAACACTGAACGCGTGCGTCAATTTTTTTTAGTACCACTTCTGTGAACCCTGAAATTAATTTTTATCGGCATTTTAGGACAGTTCA
The DNA here is from genome assembly GCA_023313725.1 of Lithobius niger. Classification (NCBI taxonomy): domain Eukaryota; kingdom Metazoa; phylum Arthropoda; class Chilopoda; order Lithobiomorpha; family Lithobiidae; genus Lithobius; species Lithobius niger. Next base: position 8,025 of record JAHWFP010062378.1, read on the forward strand.
TGTTTTATGCTCCATGCTCTATGCTAGAGGCACCTGTGCCCTTTCCAATCCTGTTGTACATTTTGCAGCAAAAGGATTATTCATTATTCAGTTGGGGATATCAGTCGATAATTACACTGAAATTACAAACCACGCTGTCAGTTCCTATTCAATGCTTTTCGACCAAACTTGGCCAGATAGTAGATAACTGGGCTGTGGCTAAATTAAAATGCCACCAAAGAAAAAAACTACAAAAGAAGTGATATCTAAAACAAAACCCACAAGGGTGAAAGAACCCGACAAGTTTCAGCCAATCAAAATAGTGGTATCAGAGCAAAAATGGCTGCCACCAAGTTGCTACATTAGTTCCTAAGCAAATATCCCACCGACTATTACCTCAGACGTTAAATCAAAAACTTGACCATTGCTACCGATTGTAGCAATGGTTAGGTTTTTGATTTAACCTTTGATCCAATACTTGATGGGATTAGGTTGGCAACTAAGGTAGCAACTTGGTGGCAGCCATTTTTGCTCTGATATCACTACTTTGATTGGCTGAAACTTGGCGGGTTCTTTCATCCTTGTGGGTTTTGTTTTGGATCATTTGTTCACAATAATCAATACCGAACATCTTCATTTTTGTAACAATTGAACCACCGCTCGTAGCTTTTTGGGTATTGCATAGCTCGACGTTCGTTAGCCATGTTGGTCATTCTGATTTCTAGGCTACTCCTCGACCAAGAATATACGGTACCTCAGCTTTATGGCATCTTTTCGGCCAATTTTAACTAGAAATTAATGCTAAATTCGCAAACTACCATGTCCAGAAATTAGGAACAATCTGCTAGGGTCCGAGGCTGTCCTGCCATCGCGTATCGGAGCGAGCATCGATGAACATCAAGAAGCTGAACCACTGAACTGGTATGCCTTCCATTTTGGTTCAGAAACTTTTAAGTTTCATGCAATTTCACCCAAGCGTGTGGCTGTAGAGAAGTGACCCCGGCATGAACCCACAAAATTTTCCTACAGTATTTTGGTGCATTGGCCAGGAATGGAACATTACCTTCTGAAACCACCATTCCAATTCACCTCCAACGAATATAGGAGACAATTTAATCCCCACCAAATCGCGCTAAACTCGGCAGACTATTCTAAATGTCAAAAGAGAGAGGCTACAATCCGAAAAACTATTTCACCACTTGCTCAAGATTCACTACATGGCGTATGTTTCTTTTCGTAAAGTAGCTTCTTCGTCCTTGGTTCCAGAATGTGCATCTAGAGTGGACTTCACCCTCCACACAAGTGACTGATCCACACAATCGATAATCTTACCTCAAGCGTTCTCACCGATGTGGTGGAAATCAAACACCTCATAGAGTTGTTGTTTCTGGTGTCTCCCATAATAATACCTTGCATATCCGTCAGCCGTTTCGAGTTGTGACGTCACTTCCGATCTCTAGGACGCTCCCCGAGTTTGTTGCGGGTGACTTATCTAACATTTCTTATGCTACCGTAGCATTGGTTGACCCCAACTTCGGGATGCAGCATTAAAATTAGCATTTTGAAAACTTGTGGTGGTAATCAAAGGTTACCGAATGCTAACGTGTTGAACCCTTTTTCTGTTGGCTGCTTAGAATGTCGTTTATGCTCATACCACGATGTACTATTACACAAAACGCAGCTGAGACAGTCGTAAATGTCCCTTCCCGTTCATTGCAGAACGCGTTGCCATGGTATTTTCTCCGAATGTAACCCTAACGGTAAAACCCATTTCCGACAACTACCTGTCCAGAATTTTAGAACCACAGATCACTGCTTCCCGTTAAACCTGTGAGTAAACGGCTTCACGAGGCGACTTAAGACCCGTGGGACATCAATCCCGCAGACGGGGATTTGCGCGTGGGCCTTTCAGCTTGAACCCACCATTTACTGCGAGACTGTTTTTTATTCTTTTTTTTTTCTTTCTTTAACTCGCAACTCGAATTTTCGCCGTCGTGAAAACATAATCTTCTGCAAACGATTTGACTTTGTGCTGGTGAGAGCTCGTGTGCTGCGCGAGCCCTTTTGCTTGACTCCAATTGGAGTGTTGCGAGAACAAATCGTCGCCATTTGTCGTTCCAAATGTAGCAAAAAAAAATGGCAGAAAAAGAAACAGCTTCTGTTTTTGTCTTCTTCTTTCTTATTTTTTTTTTTTTTTTGTGAGTGGCAGACATTCTTTTGCTCATAAAGTGCTGAGGAATAAACGAGCTACGAGAAACGACAGAAACGATCAACAAAAGGTTGGGTTTGGAATTCGACAAGGGCGGGATACGGATTGTTCCGCGGGTCTCGACCGTCGAAAAGTTTAAAGG
>JAHWFP010062379.1:0-20072 GCA_023313725.1 Lithobius niger
ATTATCAGTTCCGCTAACTAGCTACAATTACAATGTTTCACTTCTAACGTATTGACCAACTAGAGGAAATATTTACATTTTTCGGAATTTCCTCTTCTACATGTTGTAAGGTCACCAGGACTTTCATTATAGGTCCTCAAAAAATGTGCAGCAATGACTAGGCTTTATATTTATTTAGTAAGAATATTCGATTCAAATTTGGGGTAGCTGGGATATTACTGCAGTATTGGGTCGATTTGTTCATCGTCAGCAAAGGTGGGTGCCCTCTGACAGGGCAAAAAACTAGCAAGGCATACAACAGCAGCGTTAATTTTCGATATCGTACTTTTAGTGTCTTGGTCACCTAACAACAACATACAAACAAGATGAGAATGCAATAAAACCGTTTTATTGCATCATTCTCATCTTGTTTGTATGTTGTTATTAGGTGACCAAGGCACTAAAAGTACGATATCAAAAATTAACGCTGCTGTTGTATGCCTTACTAGTTTTTTGCCCTGTCAGAGGGCACCCACCTTTGCTGCCTACCAAAGCCTCGCAATACTTGTTTGGTTTCAATTTTTCATCATATTGCTCGAATGCTGTTGTTACTATAATTTCACAAACGAGCAGATAGCTGCAGCCTTTCAGACGTTCGATAAACTGTTGTGTAAACGTATATGCCACAGTGTATAGAACAGATTAGGGCTATGCATTGAAGCTAATGAGAAGCAACATACATTCTCAGTATAAGAGTAAAATCACTGGCAGAATACCAGCGAGAGCTATAATTGTAAGAATGCTGAAGGAGTGCAAATTATCTACTTTGGGACTTTAAAAACATGTAAACCGTTAGCAAGAGGTAAAAAATCTAAATCCAAATTATTGTGAACCCAGAGCTCTTACAGCTGAATATGTCTACAAAAACATACACTATGTCAAATAATATCACACTGCTGCAGCCGGATGGTTTACTTTAGAAGTTGCCCAAGAGTTAGAAATTAGTACGCGAGGACAAGCCGATAATGAAAAGTGGAAACTGGCCAGACGCTCTCGTCTCATTGCGGCAAACTTCGGACCCATATGTTGACGGAAAAAAGCTGTTACCAACGAGTTTATTCGCAGCACATTCTGCTATAAAAACATTTCTCATTTTCCAGATGTTAAGTTTGGCATAGAACATGAAGGTATTGATGTAGAAGCCTATTTATTAGTAAATGCAGAAAGAGGGGTAAATGTATCTGTCTGAAAGTGAGACACCCTCAACCCTCTTTGGTTTTTTGGGTCCTAGTTCTGATTGCGTCATACTTGATCCAGAAACTATACCACCAATTTGGATTTCTGGAAGTGAAAACCATGCCGTCAGCACACAAGTTACAATTACCAGTATAAGAGGCATCGGCAAGCAAGTCAACCTGCATTTCGTGAACAAACGACAGCTATTTTTTGCGCCTAAATCACAAATATTTTTTTCAGATTTAAGGCCGGATGGCAATAACTGGACTTGCTTGGTGCGATTTTATTCTGTATTCTGGTTTTGATTAACCTCACGTAGAACGAATCTTATTTGATAGGCATCTGTGGGGGAATATTAACTTTCCAAAACTTGTTGCATTTTATCATGAGCGTTGTGTTAATAAATTACAATAAACAACATTTTAATAGCTTACATAGCATAAAGTATACTAGATTCCTATTTTTTTTTTACAAAAAGACCAACGAACGAGGGACTTTTTTTAGGCCGCTTCAAAACAGGATGTTGTTTCTTGAGCTTTTTACTAAAATAGTCGATACCAGTGGGCTAGCAGTTTTCTGTATTATTAATGACAGGCTCAGGCCCTTAAAAGTAGCCCCCCCCCCTCCCTTAAAAGCAGGCTACCACACATTTTTTTGTAATTGTGTTAGCCAAACACAGAGTTCCTGTCTTGTGTTATTAGTCAGGCTGCACCAATTAGGATGCATAATCTAATCAGTTGCCCCTATTTGTGGTAGTGGCATCGTGAGCCGTTCGAGATAACGTCACACGGTTTGCAGCATTTTGCTCAGAAAATTCCCGAGCACACCCACAAGTCAGAACCAGCCAGCCGGCAAAATGCAACCTATCACACCATAGACTGATCGTCAGCCTGTAAAACATACAAATCTCTACAGGGCAATAATAGATATGACAGTTTAAAAGAAAGAAAACAAAACCACTCGCAATCCGGACACCTGTGATTGAACACCCAAAGTAAGAAAAGCCAAGTAGGGCCTATATGTATAAACTTTCAGTCAATTAAATCAAAAGATCACTAATACTGGTTCATCGCGGAATAATATAGTTATTTACCATTGTATTCCTATCTTTGTACTTCACAGTACTTATACTAAAATGGTTTCTGGCCAAGTGTTGGTTTGTGTGTATTTAGTACATTCAACGGAGTTTAAAAAAAAAACCATACAGCACTTGTATAGTGGGGGGGGGGGATTGAGGCTCAATGGAGCGTCGACAACTTGGTCATTAGCGCCAACCTCAGTCACAGTGCAGTGGTCCAGGTTGCCACTGCACCACACATTACAGAGATGTTATTCAAACCCCTAATCTAAATCTTGTCATACATCTGTACCTCCTGCAAAAATTGAAAAACACCGGACAGGAGGACAGACTTATCGCCCAACTGACGCGCAATGTCGTGCGGAAGATGGAAACGACGACGAACACCATCAAGATGGCGTTCGCCTTGTTTTCCATCTTCCGCATAGTATAGTGTACCACCCAGGTGAAGTCTTTCAAGAAGAAGCAATAGGCAGGATCTGCAGATGATGCTTGAACTTCGCTATGGTTAATAAGATGGTCATTCTTTGTAAGAAGTTAAGGTTGCAAGTTTTGTAAAGGCTCATATGGTTCCTTCATAAGGAAGTTGAAAACGATTGAGAGGTCCAAGTCAGGGAAGAGCCGTCGGGTCACAGGTCTTTCGACTTGGACCCTTTCATCTCTTCGTTGAAGAGGTCATTAAAGAAGATCAAGATTTCTGGCAAAGGGGGACTAATTGGATTAACTTTCCGCAAGTGACACAAACGAAACCATTTTATTCCAGTAGCTGTCATAAATTCTGTTGATGGACTCTCTGATTGCTTACTTGCAATTTTAATGTCTTGCTCATCAAGAATTCCTGCCTCTGAGAAGTTTGATGAGAGTAGCCAAATGTGTAGGTTCAGAGCAATGGTGTTTGGGTGAAGCTGACTTCCTTTTTGTTGCGATACAAGGTCTGGCATTTCTGGCAGACTTCTTGGATAGCCAATTAGAAGTTGCAGGAGCTGGAGAAACTACGGTGCCGGCGGCCAGTTTGAGGCTATATTAGAAAGCATTGGGGGGGGGGGGGGATTGAGGCTTAATGGCACGTTGACAACTTGGTCATTAGCGCCAACCTCAGTCACAGTGCAGTGGTCCGGGTTGCCATTGCACCACACATTACAGAGCTATTATTCAAACCTCTAATCTAAATCTTGTCATACATCTGTACCTCCTGCAAAAATTGAAAAACACCGGACAGGAGGACAGACTTATCGCCTAATTGACGCGCAATGTCATGCGGAAGACGAAAACGACGACGAACACCATCAAGATGGCGACAATCAACAAGGAAGTATCGGACCGTAAGTGGCCGTCGACACCAACAACATTCAGGAGGGTCAACCCCACGTAAAAGGAAACAATGAGTAAGCCGGGTGTGACCAATGCGCAAACTGGCCAACACCTCCTCCTCACGGCGACTGCTGCGACAGGCTGAGTGCCATTACTCGACAGTGCCTTTAATAGCTCGTAATTTATTACCGTCCTGTCTGTCCCACAAGGCTTGCCAAAAAAGTGTGTAACCTCAGTCGCAGAGTTGGAAAGGAGTCCGAGGGAACAAGGCTGAGATCCCTTCCGAGAGGGCCAGAAAGGGCCTCTTTCGCTGCAGAATCAGCTTGCTCATTCCCACCTATCCCAACATGGCCCGGGATCCAGCATAACCGCATGGGTTTCCGCTGGCCAGGCAAGCGGGAAAGCAAAGCCTGGACACGTTATGACAAGGGGTTCTGAGGATTGTAATTTGCCAAGGACTCCAGGGCACTCATGTAATCGCTAAAGATAATTAAATGCGTGAGAAAGAATTGGCCCGGCGTCATTTCTACTTTCAATATAACCTGAGGTAGTAACTTGAATGGTGGAAACAGATAGCCAAAGAGATATGTCAAAGGGAATGACAGAGTATCCACTGCCCATGCTTAGTCCTCCGGACAGAACTGATGTCTGACTATTTTGCCTTGTAGCGAATACATTGACCATAGGCGTCCCCCATTTGGTGAACAGATGTTTGCAGATGGATGTCGTTACTGTCCATTCTCCTGATAGTAGCTGGTGATGTCGTGAAAGGAAGTCTGCAATGACATTTCGATTCCTGGAATGTGGAGAGAGAGGAGCATTGTTTTCAGATGAATGCAAAGACGGACAACTTCTAAAGTCACGTCGTGAAGTTTGCTGGATCGCCTTCCTTCCTTCTTTCCACAGATAGCACTGTCAAGATCGGCTGCACTGTTTGCGGCTTACCCATTTTCTAACAGATTTCTTTTAGTGGTGACAGAAGGGATATTGCTAAAATTAAGGAACAGAAGTTTGGTATAATGAAGTGTACTGCTTGTAAGTGTGGGACCTGTCCTACGGTCTCTTAAATTATTAAATGAGATTTATGAGTCTAGCACGTCGGATTCGCTGCTACTGGCTAGTCGTAGTTTGGCACTTAGCATTCGTGCATCAACTTATCAGCTTTGAGGAGGGGGGGGGATTGAAGCTTAATGGAGCGTTGACAACCAGGTCATTAGCACCAACCTCAGTCACAGTGCAGCAGTCCCCTTTCTTTGGCCGGTTCAAGGAGTTACAATGCTTTGGAAAGGGCACCGGAGCTACGACGTCAATTGAAGGAAACCAGACCAAGTTTTGCTCACCTTTTTGAAAAGAATTTGAGGAAGTGTTGAAGTATGCCATGGACGACTTCAAGATGCACGTGTCTGTTGCACCAAAGATGAAGGACCAGCGGGCCTTTCAGAACAGCGGCACCAGACAGGAGGCTGGTCAATCCAGCCATTACACGCAGCAGTAAGCAAGGAATGCAAAAGTACTGGGCGAACAGGAAACAACAGAACAAAAGAGCTAAGAAATGTGCCTCATGCAGGCAGAACTGCTTATTGTCTCGATGCATGGAGAAGTATAGGAGCCGGGCCAAGGGTAATTGCACATGCCAATGGTTAAATCATTCCTTTTCGGAGGTTTTCGTGCAACGGCATGACAATGTCCCTGCCAAAGTCTTGCAATGTTTCAGATGCTAAAATAAAGCGATTGGTTGGAAATGGGGCTATTGCGCCGATCTGTCTAGGGAACATGAGGTGCACTTCACCAATTTTCAGTGCCGATAAAGAATGAACGGGAGAGACTGGTGCACAACTTGAGTGCTCTCAATCGATGGCTGCACAAACTCAAGTATCGGATGGAGTCATTTCCAGACGTTCTGGAGGCTCTGAGCCCCAATTACTTAAAGGCTTCGATTGATCTCGCCAACGCTTACAATTACAATTTCTCGGGAGCACAGAGGCCACTTGGCATTTTGGTGGCGGGGAAAGACATGTGCGCTTCAGTGCCTTCACTTTGGCCTGCCCAGCACCCCAAGAGTTGTGCCCCCTGTGGCCTTCCCATGGGGTATGGGTTGCTGCATTGCCACTTATGCAAAACAACTGAATCGCTCAACCCAGTCTACATCCCCATAGTTATAAGTTTCAATTCGCATCTGGTCTAAAGTTAGTCACCTGATCTCAGATTTTTAACACCCTTCAAAAATGGCATATGTAGGAACCAAACTCAATTTTAGCATTAACTATCTACATGTAAGCCGGGTGTGACCAATGCGCAAACTGGCCAACACCACCTCCTCACGGCGACTGCAGCGACACGCCGAGTGGCATTCCTCGATATTGCCTTTAATAGCTCGTAATTTATTACCGTCCTCTCTGTCCCACAAGGCTTGCCAATAAGCGTGTAACCTCAGACGCAGAGTTGGAAAGGCGTCCGAGGGAACAAGGCTGAGATCCCTTCCGAGAGGGCCAGAAAGGGCTCCTTTCGCTGCAGAATCAGCTTGCTCATTTCTACCTATCCCAACATGGCCCGGGATCCAGCAGAAAAGCAGTTTTCCGCTGGCCAGGCAAGCGGGAAAGCAAAGGGGGGGGGGGGGAATTGAGGTTTAATGGCGCGTCGAAATACTATTCAAACCCCTAATCTAAATCATGTCATACATCTGTACCTCCTGCAAAAACTGAAAAACACCGGACAGGAGGACAGACTTATCGCTCAATTGACGCGCAATATCATGCGGAAGATGGAAACGACGACGAACACCATCAAGATGGCGACAGTCAACAAGGAAGTGCCGGACCGTAAGTGGCCGTCGACACCAATAACATTCAGGAGGGTCAACCCCACGCAAAAGAAAACAATGAGTAAGTCGGGTGTGACCAATGCGCAAGCGGGCCAACACCACCTCCTCACGGCGACTGCGGTGACACGCCGAGCGCCATTCCTCGACAGTGCCTTTAATAGCCTGTAATTCATTACCGTCCCGTCTGTCCCACAAGGCTTGCCAAAAAGTGTGTAACCTCAGACGCAGAGTTGGAAAGGCGTCCGAGGGAACAAGGCCGAGATCCCTTCCGAAAGGGCCAGAAAGGGCCCCTTTCGCTGCAGAATCAGCTTGCTCATTACCACCTATCCCAACATGGCCCGGGATCCAGCAGAAAAGCACAGTTTTCTGCTGGCCAGGCAAGCGGAAAAGCAAAGCTTGGACACGTTGTGTTAAGGGGTTCCGAGGATTGTAATTCGCCAAGGACTCCAGGGCACTCATGGAATCGCTAAAGATAATGAAATGCGTGCCCTGAAGGCCAAGTCCACCGCCAATCTTAGAGCCAAAAGCTCTGCAGAAAACACAGAATAGCCCGATGGAAGGCGATGGGCAACTGTAAATTTGCATGGGAACTGAAGAGTTCTGTAGACCTCTACAGTGGAAGAATGGAGTCCACATAGCTTTACCGTGAGAACATCTGCTTTTATTCTTTACGTCGGGCCAGGTTTAGCCTCAAGAGCTTCCTGGGTTACACCCGAGTATAGAGTATACAACCAGCAAAAAAGCTTCCAACCTGTAAGCCCGTAACAATAGTCCCAACAACAATACCAATACAATTCAATCACCAATAAACGTATAACAATAACGTTATAGCGAACTTATTGGCTACAGGAACATGCAATGGGCTGTAAAGGGTTAAAGGGCCAACAGAAAGCTGGTGAAAAAACTTTCAAAATTGTGTAGTTAGATATCAATATCCGTCGATTAGAATTGGAAAGTCGTTCGTTAAAGCCAAACACCATACCACAATAAAAAACTTCAAAATGGTGTTTGTAAACTTCAGTATCCTTCAATTAGAATTGGAAATATGTTCAGTTTGGTATTAAGTTATTTAAAGGCAAAACACCATACCAGTTTCAATACCACCTGTTCGGCCATTTTTGGTTTGTCACAATATTAATTATTAAAAATGGATAAATTAGCAACACAAAGACACTATGGATAAATGTAATGCAGTTTGCTTTTTTCATACCGAACACCCATAAATTCAGGCAGGAGAACACTTACGTGTTACACAGTGAATGACAATTCAAATTGTTTTTTTTTTGTTATAAACATGAGTCGTCCCTATCGACTATACCTCTTGCACAATTCAGTTAGCTCTTGAACAATTATGGTCGTTCCAAGCCATTTTGCCCTAAAATACATAAAATACTATACTACCATTATGTTTTTGCCAACAAGATCTTTACTACAAATGATTTGAGGTTTTAAGTCATCTAATAGATTCTAATTTAGAAACAAGCTTTCCAAAACTTGCATCAAGCTCATTTATCAATTTTTGCAGCCTGCACCACAAAATATTTCCCACAAAAACTCTGTGCCATATTTGATGCCTTATAAAAATCATGCAGTCTGTAAACTGGATATCAGAGCTAAGACTAAGAAATACAACTAAGAAGAAAAAAAGGAAAGTGGTATTGGACTCTAGAACAAAAATGAGTGTTCGTACAAACGATTACTTTTTTGTTCATATATATCTAGAAAAAAGGCAAACAGTACAAGTCGATGCTGCCACCATCACAGGAAGGAAGTGTGCGTGCTCTGAATAATCTTGGTGATGAAATCATGGTATATATCTTTACTTAATTATAGCAGTCTTTTAATAGATTTGCACAAGGTTTCGTGTTGGCTTGTGGCAACTCAAAATTCAAGTATTTTACTTGACTTCTCAATAATACATCTAAGAACACTGTCATTAATTAACATTAATATGAAACAGGTAATGTGAAATTAGTGATAAAGTCTTACGAGTATATGCCAAGATTCACTTGACAAATTTTGTTATGGTTTTTGCAGAAACAGTTAACACTGCATCATAAGTTGGAATCGGCATAAAAATTTTATTTTTAGCTCCTGTGCATAACGGAATAAAAGTAGTTCATTGTACATTATCGTTTAAATTGTTATACAATTTTTATAAAACTTTCATTGAAACAAACCAATGAATTTTAAAAAAATTATCAAACGAAAATTTAAACAAAACAAAATATAATTAATAGTTTCAGATTTTCAAGGACTTGTAAGAATGTGTATTGGTACCCCATTTTATATTTTAATTTTGTAATAGGGCGTGCAAAAACCTATCTCAATCCTTTAAAAAAAACGACGATTGCTAGCATTTAGTTAAAAAAAATTATAAATTATATTTTCATGGCAGAAAAATTTGTGAGTACTAGGGGTCAGCTAGTAGAATACTTTTAATTTAAGTAATGTTAAGTTTGAAACAGAAGAAGAGGGCGGCATTCAAGGATTTACTCAACACAGTTAGTGGGCGTAGTTCTTTTTTACAACTTAAAGCAAAATACTGCTTTTCAGATTTCCTTTTTTAGTGTTGAAATTTACAACATAACTTAAAAACAAATGGAGCTAATGGTTTTTTAATTTACACCACTGGAAAGCATGTGTCAAGATGACGAATTCGTTAAATATAATACATTGGTTTTGTTGAAATCTGTCAAATATTGTCAATGTTATATTTTTTTGATTATCGCACATCCCTTGTTAGAACTGAGGTATTTTCCTGGGAGCGAGTAAGGTTTAGGAATATTAAATAAAAATAACTGTTTAAACTTAGCATTTTCTTCTTTGCAGCTTTGTAACTAAAAAAGAATACCTAAAAAAGCGCATGTTACTTTCTAACCGTGGAATGGTTCATAGAATGGTTAAAAAGCCAAAACTTGTAGACAAATGGCCTTCACTGTATTATTTTTCCTAGTAATTTCCACTTTTGGTTCATCAATTGATTACTGCTGCGGTTTCAGTAAACGGAAATCTTGCTAAAATATGGGTGACTTATGACCGTTCGATATGTTGTTTGCAAAATTTTGAGCCATGAACACAATACACAAATGAAGAGCACACGTAAATTCTTTCCGTCTTATTTTGGCGAAATCTGCGTTTATCTTCTTCAGAACTTCGCACTGAGAACGATAGTTTTCACATACTGGGTACTCAAACTTCACAAACTCCATTTGAATTGTGAGCTTCAAAGCATGTGAAAAGGTCCGCTTTATACTGCAAATTTCTAATGAAGCTAAACACAATGTCACTGAAAATTTCAGAAAGACACTTTTATGTATTCGTTTGTGGTAGCCTATTGTGTTACTTGAGGTGTCACTTTCATACCATTGTAATGATAGTTATCAGTTTTATTCTCTTCTACAAATACCCAAACTAGAAATTTGTGTTCAATAAGGATGAACCGATAATGTTACTTGATCGGATAGGTTGCTGAAATTTGCGGTACCTCTTTTCGCGGAAATGTCGCCTGAAGCCCTGAACTGTTCGAAATTTCAACACGCAGTTTTCCAAGTTTTGCTCGGGAAATTACTGAGTAACTGCCTCAACTAGGTTTTAACTGCGGGATACTATTTAAATTTTTTTTATTTTAATAATTATTGGCCTTTTGTAAAAAAAGACACCATTGATGAAAAATTGGGGATGCAATTTTGGATCGGCAAAATTTTTAAAACTAGATCAGTATCGGATCAATAAAGTTGGTATTGATGCTGTCTTGGTGTTTAAGTGACTTCATACCTCAAAAAGGCAAGTTTTAGCATCATTTGGGAACCCGCGTCGATTTCTTTGTGCAGTGTTTATGTGTAACCTTTCTTTTGTAGGCTGCTGTAGAAGCAATGGAGATGGAGGAGCTGATCACCTTTGTGACAGCTCTTGTGAGAAAAGATCCTCAAGCAACTGCTGAGCTTCTTACAAGCAAGCAAGTTAACCTTACCTGTAACCTCGATTATTAGATCTGACTGGAATAGCGTTGGGTAATAATGAGAATTTCAGATATATTTTTTATTTAATAATAGCACTCATTCAAATAAAAAAAAAATGTAGTTTAAAGAAGTAATAAAAAAAAGGCCACGTAAAGCCATACCGCAAGAATTTGTTGCCAACCAGCCAGCCAACCACCAAAGAAATGTTATGTTTGTTCCAGTCTGCTACGCAACCTGTAGGAGGGGCTCCCCACTGGTAGCAATGAAGAGGGGACGGGGGAGGAGATTTTTTTGATTTATAGTGTAAAAAAAAGTATTGTCAAAATTATGGGTAATAGAAGTTTAGCTAATCGAGGTTCTACTGTACAGTTTAAAGCTTGCCACAGATTACTTTCATATTTACCCATTCATTTATCCAACTTTTGCATTTTTTAGTATACCAAACAAAGAGACAATCCTCTGTTCCACCAGGACCTCATAGCGATCCACCAGAAGAAATTACACCACAGTGGTGTGTTGCGGGCAATGCCGAGCAATGCCCACGGAAAGAGAAAACGAGTGTTGTTTACGGCAACACTGTGTTTCTTTAACAGACCAATTCAGGTTACTGTGTGTTGAAGGAAACGTCCTTGTATTAGCTATGAGGCTAAGGAACAGAATCTTCTTTGAAGAGGACAACTTAGCCAACCGAAATTACCGCCATGCAGCCTACAGAAACTATACTTTGTGGCACCATGGTATACTTGGCCAGAGGAATAGGATAGTGATTCCGTCATGTGCACTAGCTATCAGGCGTGCCTATCCTGAACCAGACAATGTGTACGTAGGATTTGTTGAAGTTGGCGGTGAAATAATGCCAGATTAACTTTTTGTTGAGCCCTACATACAAAAAATTTTTGTGAAAAAGTAATTTCTGTAAATCGCCTATTAAACACCGATTCGCTGTTAAAATTATTTAGAAGATGGGTTTAAAACTTTATAGTTCAGTTTTGACTGTCTAAGAAGAGATTTTAGGTGTAACTCCGTCGCAAATGCTGCATTTATGCTTGTCCTAGTATTGACGCAATGCTTTCATTAACTTTATTAGTTTAATTAGCTTCCCTAAATTAAAACCATGACTCAATGGGATACAATGTTGACTGCCTTAAAGCTTCTACATTTAAGGTTAATATAAGGTTTCAGAGGAATAATTACAATTAAAGGGAAAGGGTGAGCTCTCTTTAACTAGGTAATTTCACGTTTTGTAGCGTTGGCTGTTAAAAGGCGATTTTCAGTAATTACTTAATCATAGAAACTTCCATCGCAAAAATAGACATGGCAGTAGTCTGGTTCCCTGGAAAATCTTTCAACAAAAGCTTAGTCTTGAACAGCAACCACGGTTCAAGGGATAAAAATGTTGATTTCGCCAAATACAAGGTGGGGGGGGGGTCTGGGGGTCTTTAAATAAGTTATTTTACGCTATCAACCTGAAAGCATTTTAGGGCGAGTAGTAGGCTAACAATTGGAAATTTATAATTCACTCAGTCAAACTTTCAGCGGTAAATTAGAACAAATTAGGGTAGTACAATTTTGAAGTCATGTTTTAAAACAATTTGCACTATTTCAAGTCCAAAGCTATTGGACTTGAAATAGTCCAATAGCTAGCATAACTTAGCAAATATCTAGAATATCTAGCAAATCTTGGATAGTCTGCACCAGCCAACCATCTTCAATTCTTGTGAACTGTGGCGTTCTGAAGATAGTGGGATGATGTTTAAGAGTGAGTGCACCTCATTTGGTTATCTCAATTCTGACTACTAGATGGCGCTAGCGTCTACAACCTTAGTTCAACTTTTTCTCTGTTATTTTCAAACATAATAGAGTCAATCTTGTTTCTAATGAAAGAATTGAATTGCCTAGCGAAGTGTGGAGGCAAAATTATCTGAAATATACTTTTGTACTTTGGAGCAATATTTTTAGATTGGCTGATTGAAAGATAAATAAAAACTGTAAACGTGATTTCTGTCCGATATCTAGGAATTAAATCCTTTTCCTCATTAAAAAAGTGTGACTAATTTCAAATTAAACAACAAAATACTATAATATGCAGGTGTTGTTTGAAAAAATCGTACCTACTCTAATCGGATTCGAACGCAGAACGGGTGTTAACATGCCTCGTGACAAGTGTGTTGACTAAGAATGGCTATATCTCACACTGTATTACAGAGAAGGAGAGTAACATGCATTTGAAAACAGAAAATTTCATGTCCCCAACTAAGGTCATGCAATTATTTTCCCACTTTTTCCCCATCTTAACCTGTTCTTTAAAGTGTATTAAAACTTTTTAATTGCGTACATTAATTCAACAATCCCGTACTTGTATCCCAAGGGACCCTGCCCTAGTTTCTCGTGTGTGTACTTGTGTGTTCTTCATACTAATATTTGGTATTATCGGTACCTTTATGCACTGCCGTCGTCTTACGCACAGCCATAGCCGATTAAATTTGAAAAATCCATGGAATATGTGGATGCGGATTCCACTCCTCGTACCCACTCTTGTAGCTAATGTCAACGTTTTGGA
The DNA here is from genome assembly GCA_023313725.1 of Lithobius niger. Classification (NCBI taxonomy): domain Eukaryota; kingdom Metazoa; phylum Arthropoda; class Chilopoda; order Lithobiomorpha; family Lithobiidae; genus Lithobius; species Lithobius niger. Next base: position 12,948 of record JAHWFP010062379.1, read on the forward strand.
AAAAGTTGTGTAGCTCGATTCCCACACGATTTTCATGAAACATGTCATGTGTTTTAAATTTTCATTCCGAAAGTCGTATTGTAACAACATTAATTGTATACATGATGTATTCCCATTACCAATCATGTATGTGGCGTTTACCATTCCGGTCACTTTAAATTTAAATCGAAACCAACGTAGAGTTATACATGATTTGTTGCCTGTCCACCCACTGTCATCGACAACCAGCACCAACATCGAGCTTGTGTGTGTGTGTGGGGGGGGGGGGATATGATTCCCTTTTATGCTCCCCTGTATCGTAAAAGAACATGCGCGTGAATCAACATCACCTAAATAGGCGATTTCTGTCAATTTCACTTATCTTTTAATCATCCATGTTCCATATACTTCTCCTCCACATGTGCCTCTCCTCCATCAGTATTTTCCATTCTCTGGTCATCTGTTTGCCCTCGTCTTTATATCACTTCTGCAATCAACCAATTCACAGGAAGAGAAAAATTACAACAGTTCTTATATCATGAAAAATCACTTATGCAACAATTTTAAACTATGTCTAGCCTTATATTCACTGTCCTGTAATAAAATACTAATAAATTTACATTTCCCAATTTCTGTGTACACTTTTTATTTATTTTCATTTGTATTTTCTTTGTCGGATTTATTTTCTGGCAAGGTGTTTCTAAGAAAGCTTAAAAAGTGGCCACAGCCACGATTTTTGTCTCGCATGACCTCAATTTAAGGTCACCTAGGTCTTGCAAGGGTTATTTTTGTCAACGGAGGAGATGCGACAAGGATACGGCTTCACAAAATGGTTGCCCTTGCTCTACTTCGGTGTCTACGTCAGAGAGTGGGTGGGATCAACCCACTGCCGTTTTGACATCTTATTTACAACTGACTGATTTGGGGGGGGCGGGCGGGCAACCGATTGAACACTCACGTGAACTCCCCAAAACTCGAGAATAAAGTTTGACCGTTGCATTCTCATACGAATTTGTATTTTCCCCTGTTCGGCCTCTTATTCTTTTCCCTCGTTCCACAATCCCAAAATGCCACCCAAGAAACGAACACCAGCTAAGAAACGATCCGACCTGGCCGCCGCTCGGCCCACTTTCAACCGAACTGATCAGTTGGATCTCAATTTTCGGACGTACCTCCAGCTTCATTCTCAAAATCTTGAGTTTTTTTTTGACAGACAATCATGCTTCTCGCGGATTGCTATAGGAGTTGTGATGCTGCCAATAGCATAACCAGAAGTCCAGAAGTATTGGACAAATTCAGGCTTCGTGCTTACTCCCTAATATGATTAACAGGCTGATTACGCTCCCAAAGTGCCAACTAAGGGGCGCATCACGGTGTAACCCGTGGAGTCGAGTCCCCGCAGCTGGTACGGCCCCACCGCATGTTACACAAATAAGAGTCAGAGGTACATCTACGCTGTGGATTGAGCTAACACTATTTCCATAAACAAAGTCAAAATAAAATGGCATCATGGTTGGGGACTGGAATTTCCTCCTTAGGATTTATTCGCCTCTAGCATATTAGGTTTGGGGGGCAGGACCATTTCAAGAGCCAACACACAAAGTTCATGAACATTACATCAACAGGCTCGGGAATCTAACATTGGCAATGTTTATCAACACATGGAAAGTTGCAAGAAAAGAAGCAAATGGAACAGATACACTTACAGATGGGTCGGTCAAACCTTCCAAAGGGATCCGGATTCCAACGGACGGTGACAACAATTTCGTCAGGGGAAAATTGGAAGGGGTGGATACATGAAATTGAATAGGTCGTTTTCATCACCCAGACAACTTCAAAACAGCTCCCATTACAAATGGGACAGGCGATTACACGGATACTCTTTACTCAGGACATGAGCAAACTTGGGTAAGACAGGTCTTTTCACCAAGGAACCAAGAAGGAGAAGAGAGTAAACAAACAACAGTTAAACCATAACACACCATGACACAGGTCTCTTAAGAGCTAGTACAATTATAGGGGAACAATTAGGAGGGAACAATAAGAGTAAAACTTCTCGGGGCTTAAATTTGATGTAAGGCAACAAAGGGCAACAGCCCCAGGCACAAGTGGAAAAGGACACTGCCTGACATTTTTCACCGCTTGGGACAGTTTTGTTTGTCTAGTCCGCTAGCCATTCGACGACCACCCACCACTGAGCCATACTTCCCCCCAGTTTTACCCGGAGAAGAGATGGTCGCCTATATCCATCGCGCATTTTTCCTGAATGTGCAAAATGCCGCCGGTCTCCCCATTCCAGCTCTCCTTGGTGCCCAGCCATCAGAAGAGGTCTTTGCAAGACAACTTAGATATTTCGGGCATTTCAACACCTGTGATCCCGGCAACGGTCACATTTGTACTCACATGAGGTACCCCTTCTTTCTGCCATTCGGATTCTCTGGCGAGTTCTTCCTACATTATGAGCACCGGTTGTTAGCTCTAGAAACTCAACACCTCCTGCACGAACAATTTCGCCTGCTAGCACCCGGCTCTACCCCTGCTCTCGTTCTTCAACAACCAGGGCCCAGACGCCTCTTCGGCCGCCAACAAACGCTGGTACCAACGAACGCTATCCTCCTCACTGCGAGGACTGCTGTAAGGAGCGAGGTAAGTCAAATTTGTCCCATTAATTTTCCCGTTTGCTTATATTTACGATCTTATTGAGTTCATACCCATCCGGCCCCAGTAGGTCTACATTTTCCCCAGTTACTTTAGTTTCCAAAAGTTTTATACTCCTGTCTTGACGACATTTAATCAAATCTTTCAGCCATAATTTTATTCAAACAATTATCATGATAATTCTATTTCCCATGAAACTATTCTTATAAACAAAATTAGTTTGAATTTTAATATTTTGGAAATCCAATTTACTTGCGTCGAAACCCCTGGTCCAGTCGGAAGGCAAATCACTTAACGATTTTATGTTTGTTCCTTTCTTCCAAATATTTATCCAAAATGAAGTTCCGATCATGCCCAATTACATGAGCCCACAATCAAAATTTAAGTTGCCCACAATTTCCCTTGATAGTCGGCAGTAGTTATTTATGTTCCGCACTGGTCCGACGTTAAGAGAGCGCTGTTAATAAGGCGATGGCGATAGGCTACATCGCCTGCTGTTATGTGGCGAAGCTATGTGCCACCCGACAAGAGTACGCTTGCCCGGCGAACATGCTCACTACCCGGCGTTTACACCAAGTAGCCTCCCATGCTCAACGCCTGCTGCCGAGAATGCCGCTATTGCCGAGGCAGTTCTCAGAGACAGCCGGCGATCCACAGGATCTCCTCTGTCGCCTACACCCGCAAAAGAGAATAGGAGCTATTACGGAGGCGATTCATGCGGTTTAACTCTCGAAGCCTAGGTCCATCTTGACCTACGACCCATCGGCCTAACCTTCCATGGTCTAAAAAATCAATATAATTTTCTATTTGAAGGTTAAAGAATCCAAGCTACTGTATGATCAAAACAATAAAATTTTATAGGAAAATTTGTCAATGTTTAAAGTAACCATTTAGAATTTGGTCAAGTCAACTAGACCCAATTGTATTATTAACTTATCCCGTCTAAATTGTCTTATTTCTCCGTGCATGTCATGATAATTTCTTCTGGCTGAAAAATGGTTAAAATAAAAAAAAAATTCTTTAACGTCACCTTTTGGAATGAAAAAAAAAACTTCAGAAAATTAAACAATCCATATTCCGTTCTACCGTATTTACTAGCTAGCTTATATCACATTCTTTAATTTTTAATTTCGTGCAAAGAAAGGAAAAAATCAACTTCATTCCCATCTCCCTGCTTATACCAAATTTCAACCTGAAATTCTCGAACCCGATGGGGGGGGGGGGGCAGAGGAAATCTTCCCCAATCCGCAATTCTTCCTAAATCCAATCCCTTAAATCCTTTCCCGACATTTCTCAATCACTTTTACTTAAAATTTGACCTTCCCATGAATTTGCTCATGAATGTTTCTCCCAAACTCAAATTCTGAAAATTTCCACAACAGCTCATTTATCCATTTCCGCAAAATTTCCTGAATAAATTCTGTTCTTCCGAGTTTACTATTACCCAATCTTCTTTAAAAAAAAAAAACCATGACTCCTCCCGACCAATCATACTTGACTCTCTTGATTTATGCTATTTCCTTAATATCAAAGATCCAAAACTTAATTTTCGTCCATTTCCACCCTAGCCTTTTGATCCTTGCTAAATACCTTTTTCTCATGGTCCAAAAGCCCAAACTACAGTTGTCAAAATTTCTATTGGAAGGGAGAAAAAAAAATCAAACAAAATCCAATTTCTCACTGTGCATGCATAACCACAGTAAATTCCATCTACCCATCTTCCAGTTTGCAACATTGTTCCAAAACAAAATTTCTAACCTGCTTTAATTTTAAAAATGTTCAAGCATTACCTACATCGTGCTTGTATTTAATTGCTACACCTATTTTCCAATTTTCCCCATTTTAATCAAAACATTACTTACTAATTACCCCGTAAGCAAAATTTTAATCTTTCCTGTACAACTTATCTATTTCAGAACGCCGAAATTGGTACGGACGCCCTCCCGGAGGCCCAGGAATCTCCGGGGGAGCAGCAGCGGAGACACGGGCCTCAGCGCCTAAAAGGAAAATTGCTGCTGCTATTCCGGCCCCCTGCCGATTTTTAATTTCCTTTGATAATATCCAATGTCACTAGAGCCGAAAAGGGGGGGGGGGGGGACTTTTTCACTATAAAATAGATCTTTAAAATGTACATCTATGTTTCTACTGCACCCCATTCTTGTTTAATTTACAAACACTTGCAATGTTTACAAATTTTGTACCAATGATGCCGCGCCACTCCTAGTTTCCCCAACAGCTCACCGACCTTGCTAGAGAAATCTTAGGTTTTCGTTCTCTCTGTAGCTAAGCAACGTCTGCTGTTGGTAAAACCCCGGAGCGCCGCCGCTCATGCGCAATACACATCAATACAATTCATTGTTCGACGCCATCTTGTCTTTTCAGCCCAAAACAGAATACGCTATTCATCATCGCTACCAGCTTTTGATTCCTCAACCTGCCTACGGAGCCTAATTTCAGGTGCATTAATACTGCTTCTAGTGTTGTAACTATGCGTTGCCCCACGCTGCCTTTGTAATTCCAATTCATATTCAAATTTTCTGTTTATTTTGAAAATAATGAGCCGATCGTGGCTCTATGTATTTGCGTTTACGAGTTAGCCTACCAACTACATCTAACTTGTTGCTTATTTTCATTAGCTGCTGAGACTTCGTATCCAGTTGACGAATCAAAAACTTGTGGAATTTTCTCCGACGCATGATCAAGAGGATCCAACAATAGATTAGCAATGAATTCTTATAATTGTATTTCAGCCTCCGATAATTCCCCATTAATTTGTAATGACACATCGAGATTCGAAGCACTGCTAAAACGGTAAGGGTTGATTCGCACCTCTCGCAAACCAGGGGCGAATGTGATTTGTATGCATCCGGAGAATTTTCACTCGGTCCAAAAAATGAACCACCCGTACTATTACTTCGTTTACGAACTCCATTATACAAAGTGGTCCAGTCCATACTTTTAAGAAATTTATTAGATACCTGCCATAGAGCCGTCCAGTCCCGGACTAATACGTAATCATCCGTTAAAAAGGAAAACGGCCTAGCTGTTTTATTATAAAAAGTCTGAGCCTGTACTATCGATTGCCAATTGTGCATACGTGCAACCTCAAATGCTGCCTGTAGCCTACTTTCCAAACGAATGACGTAATCGTCATAGAAAATCCTAGGTGGTTCAAAAGCCAAACACGCAGGTAGCCTAAATTCACTACCAAATTGCAAAAAATGAATTGACATTAAGGTAGCCCCATTCGGAGTGGCGTTTAGGGCTACACATACCATATCAAGGTACCTACACCAATCATTAGTGCAATGTGCCGTAATTTTACGTAACACTGTCTCGATTTTCTTGTTAGTTGCTTCCACCAATCCGCCAACATGGCTTACATTAGGTGTAAAATTTATTTGCTTTATTTGAAATAAAAGTGTAAGCTTAGCCATTACGGTGTTCAAAAATTCCGTACCGCAATCGCTGCGTATCTGAAACGGAGTACTAAATCTAGAAATTAACCTAGTGAACAATTTTCGAGCGTTTCAAGCTTTTTATTTTTAATGGGAACGGCAATGACGTAGCACGAGGTCTCGTTAAAGCCCGACACGTCTGACAAGATTTTACGTAATCAGCGACATGTGCGCCCATTTTAGGCCACCAGCAATGTAACTGAATCAAATCTAGAGTCTTTTGCCGGCCGTGATGCTTACTACAAGGTGTTGTATGGTCATCTCTAATGCAGAAATTAATTAAAAAACCAGGAATGCACATCTGAGGTATGTTCTCGACTCTACCCTGCTCAGGATCCGCCAGCCGGATCCTATACAAAATGCCATCATAATCTTTGAAAAATATATTTAGTTTATTGGATGCATCTAAAAGATCCTCAGAGCGCTGTTCTTCAAGCCGTTTTACGATTTCACCTAGATAGCGATCGTTGCTCTGCTCCACCGCTAGGTTGCGCTCTAGTCCAGTCGGGAAATTGACTTCCCGATACGGCGACCGGAATCTCTATACGCTAAAGAGCGCGTGCTACTGCAAGTAGCTTCCCAGGTGTGTGACATAAGCAGAACTCGCAGGATTCTTTCAAGCTTAGGAGGTAAAGACAACGAATTGTATAAAAACAAAATAGCCATGTGGTCCGTACTTAGGTAGAACACCTTCCCAAGGAGGTAGATCCCGAACGATTCAATCGCGTGTATGATTCCCAGAATCTCCCTTATAGTTGTAGTCCCTTTACGCTCCAACGGAGTGAGTGTTCGGGAAGTGTAGGCAAGCGGATACTCTACACCTCCGTGAATCTGTGACAGTATTCCGCCGAGGGCTATGTCCGAAGCATCTGACTCCACGTAAAAAGGCTTAGTGAAATCTGGATGCTTCAGTGTAGCAGCATTTACCATAGCCCGCTTTAGGTTATTAACCCTTTAAGGAGTATGAACGTATATATACGTTTAAAAAAAACCGGCCATTTGGAGTATGAACGTATATATACGTTCGCTA
>JAHWFP010062381.1:0-12832 GCA_023313725.1 Lithobius niger
CACTGTAGCAGTTAAAGCGGTGCTACAGTGCTAATAAACTGAAACGGAACGTGAAAAAATCATAAAAAAAGCTTGTGGACTGCTTTATCATTAAAAAAAATAGTAATGAAAATCTAAAGCGGCTTCCAGTGACTGACCTGACCTTAGCTTTAATTTCAGTGTTACAGCAAACTTTTTTTTTACCGTTGCGTTTGCGTTATTATAACCCAGAATTTTGACAACGTCCAAACTTATTTTAAAAAAATAAATAAAGGCTAACTTCTGGGTAATGGTTACCAAAAATGTAGGACTTGGGCTTTAAAAAAAAGTTAGGTGTATCTTAATTTCGAATCGTCCTTTACTTTCCGAGGAATAGAGCATGTCCTTGATATATATATATATTTTTTCCAGTTTCGTTTTCAAGTAAGTGTAAACATTACTGATTTTACACTACAAAATTCGTCGCACTTTGGCCTGTGCCGGAGTCAGGGCCAGCCCAGGCCAGCTGTTTCGAACTTCACGTTTAATAATTCTCAGTCTCAAAATAAGTGGCCGTGTTTACCCCCTCTAAAAGAATTTTTCGAGATATTCGATTCGATCGTGGCCTCAGCCCACCCTGTGCGTTTGGAAAGAGAAGGATCCCGGAAATGCGTTCGTGCTCATGTCTAGTGTGGCATGTAAAAGATCCTAGGTATTTCCTAGAAAAATTGTCCCTCTCCGTCGCGAGATAACCTTAGCAGTTGAAAAAAATACTAATCGGCTATACCTTTTTTTTCTGTTTTTAAGAATTAAGTAGGGGGAGCAAAGGAGTAATTCTAAGAAGAAACTGAGTCTTCTTTGCTGGGAGAAAGATTATGTGCGAGGAGCAGCCCTCCTATCGTTCTAACGAGGCCTCCTGCAAGGCAATTAAAAGTTCACGTATGCAGAAATAAAAATTTCAGCCAATTTTACCAAAAAAAAAACATTTTCTACTAGTTATTAACTTCAACATTTCATATGCCAGTCGTTCTTACTTTTTACTTCTTTTAATTATTTCGTCCTTCTCCACCCTATTCGAGTTCACCGCGCACCCTTCTTCTCCATCCCCTATTTAATCCTATTTTTATGAGAGCTTATTAGTAACCCCTATCTTCCCCTCACAAGTGCATAGTTAAGCCCGTGTCAGACGAGAAGATTTTCACTCACGACAGGACTAAAAATCGGGTCGGGAGGGTAAGGCTCGTGTGACATGGGGCAGACGACAAACGCTGGGCGTAATTAAAGAGTCGTCCAGACTCTATGGCCGGGCTAGGCGGCCAGCCCTCTGGGTACCGACTTTTTCTCACGTGACCGATAGAGACCAATGGTGAACGCATACCACACATTCCAGAAAAAGGGGTGAAGTTGGACATAAAGAGAGCAAGTGTTTGTTGATCCTGAGGGCAATCGGGAGTGGAGGAAATCTGCCCGTGTGACAACCAACTCCAGACACGACAAAATGTGGGGGGAAACCATTTCTGCCTTTAGGACAATCGTGTTGTGAGTGAAAGTCTTTCCGTCTGACACGGGCTTTAGGGTGTCCCAACTACACACGTGTCGTCTGACTGAGCGTTGGACTGAAGAAGCGGTTGTGGTTGATGACTGGAAAGTGGACCCTGGCGTAGTCCCACAGTCTGTACTGACCAGGGCAGTATGAGAGAGACTAGCAGGTTTCATCAGCGACAGTGGAACACAATCTGGCCTATTCTGTACCTAAATATGCCCCTTTCATGATTGGATTCTGGCTTAAATCCCCAGGCTTGCGGCCTCCCTTCTTTCTCTTTCAAAAATCGTCTATAGTCTGGTGGACTTAGGGCAACGGAACCTTGCAAAATCAAGAAATAAAAGAATTTTTTTTTTTTTATGATTGATACTACCAAGACCTTGAAGAATTCAGTGGGTGACACCGCCAAATAGTTGGGCATTAAAGATGGTGGCCAAAATGGTGCCAAATTTTTGCCATTTGGCCTATTATGCAAGAACCGTTAGTGATGCACAAAAACTGTTGAGATTAAAGTCGTTTGCAATAATGTTATCTGTAATATCATTCCTGTACATTTTTTCATATCGCTTATGGTTTTTGAGAAAAATGGATTTGAAGCATTTTCGGCCATTTTTTGGCTAATTTAATGCAAACAGACGTCTTAATTTGTCAACTTTCAACTGCTGCTGCGTCGTTTCTAATTCAGGAGGATGGCTCTAATTAGATTCTTTCGAAAGGTGGGACTGTTTTCTTTGCAACAAGGGTAGTTTAAAGGGTCTGCGGCTGTTTTACGAGGAGCTGGTAACGCAGTCACCTTTGGACTTTTCACTCATTTACAACTTTCAACTGGTGCTAAGATGTTTCAAATTTAGGTAGATTACTCCAATTAGGTTCATTCGAAAGGTGGGAATGTCTTCTTTGCAACAAGGGTAGTTTAAAAGGTCTACGACTATTAGGAACCGAGACTTGCCCGTTTTACTATGGGTTGGTATCACACTCACCGTTGGACTTTTCGCTCATTTGTAACTTTCAACTGGTGCTGAGACGTTTCAAATTTAGATAGATGACTCCAATTAGGTTCATTCGAAAGGTGGGAATATCTTCTTTGCAACAAGGTTATTTGAAATGGTCTACAGCTGTTAAGGACCGAGCTACGTTCGTTTTACTATGGGTTAATATCACAGTCATCGTTGGACTTTTCGCTCTTTTGCAACTTTCAGCTGGTGCCGAGACGTTTCAAATTTAGGTAGATGACTCCAGTTAGGTTTATTCGAAAGGTGGGAATATCTTCGGGTAGTTGAAAGTGTCTACGCATGTTAGGAATTGAGCTACGCCCGTTTTACTTGGGGCTGGTATCACAGGCACCATTGGACTTTTCGCTCATTTACAACTTTCAACTGGTGCTGAGACGTTTCTAATTTAGTTAAATGACTCCAATTAAGTTCTTTCGAAAGGTAGGGATACCTTTTTTGCAACAAGGGTAGTTGCAATTGAACCGCACAAAGGAGTTCTAACCACAATTGCAAGTGCATCACGTCTGATATCACACAGACAAAAGTGTCTCTTTTAAAGAGAGGGCATTTGGCCGTTCTGAGGTTCGTACCAGTCGTAGACCTTTTAAACTACCCTTGTTGCAAAGAAGGCATCCGTACCTTTCTAATGAATCTAATTGGAGTCGTACCTAAATTAGAAAAGTCTAAGCACCAATTGACAGTTGTAAATGAGCGAAAAATCCAACGGTGACAGTGATACCTGCCCCTAGTAAGCCGGGCATAGCTCGATTGCTAAGAAGACAGTCTTACCTTTCGAATGAATCTAATTAGAGCCATCCATCTGAATTAGAAACGACGCAGCAGCAGTTGTAAGTTGACAAATTGAGACGTCTGTTGGCATTAAATTAGCCAAACAAAAAATGGCCTAAAATTCATTTTTTTCGAAAACCATATAAAAGATACGAAAAAATGTATCGGAATGACATTGTATATTACATTATTGTAAACGAGTTTTATCTCAACCGTGTTTGTGTATCACTAACGGTTCTTGCATAATAGGCCAAATGACAAAAATTAGACGCCATCACAAAAGGTATTTTCGATGTCACCCTCTTGGTCACTATTTCAGACTTGTGAAGAAAAGGCTTTTATATCCGAAAAATGCAAGGTATGCTCCAAAAATGGATGGTTTCCGCCGGACTACACAAGCGGTTTGCGTTAGATGACGTAAGGCGCAGGATATTTGTGTAATAAAATTCCAAGCAGCAAAAGCTACTCATTTCCCTTGAACTTATTGGTGGAAAGCTTGGTATCCCTAAATTTAAAGGAGGAATAAAATCTAACCACTAACTGTGATGGATACAGGCCAAAATTAGAAAATTGTGGAATTTAAGTCTCCGAGATATTAAATGAAATTTTGTCAAAATTATACATTATAACAGTCAAAATAGGACTGTTGATATTCGGTCTATTTTGGCTCACAATAGTAAAGTTTAAGGCCGTAGAGTCTTAAGATATTGTGATCTAAAAAGTGTAGTACTGAATAAGAAGTACAACGTGAATTGATAATGCAAATTCAGAAACGTATACCACGCGTTAAAAAAAAAACTTTAAAAATCCTTGTTTGGCAAAATAGGAAGTTACTGTAACTAATTGCACTCCAGCTTTACTATATTTCAGCCACGGTGAGTGCTAATGATGCAGGTGGTTAACTAGCTAATCATTTTCCTTCCTGCAGCATTTAAAATACTCAGAAGTTGATCGTTTAGGTACATGGGCTATAAATCAACTCTCCAATGTCGGTTGTCCTCGCCATTTGGCGAATGAATGGATTGGCATTCGAGAGTGTTGCTGTAAATAAATTTTCCAGTGATTCTGAGAAGCATACTCGAAAAAGTTTTTAACAGAGTGCAAAATCGGATCACAGCTAACACAAACACTCGCAGTGAATACAGAAACATTACTATAGTCTGTTCCACATTATGCTTGCAGAAACCTAACTGTATGATGCCACGTTTCCTTACACTACGAGTGCAAAAACGTGTGGATATCACAATTGCAGGCTCTACACAGTTACTGTCAGAGTCTACGAGTGGGATATTTACATGTTTTTGCACTCGTAGTGGAAGAAAACGTGGCGTCATATAGTTAGTTTTCTGAAAACATAATGTGGAACAGACTATAGTGAGTTACGTCTCAACTGGAAAAAGAGACTTGGTGAGCCGGAGTTTTTAGAGATGTGGTGGTCTTAAAACCTTTTCATTTGTACGGTTTAGTATGTCTGGAATTATACCATCAGACTCTGTGGTCTTAAAAGTTTACTATTGTTAGCCAAAATGGACCAAAATGCTATTTTGACGGTTTTAAAATATAATTTTGACAACATTTATTTTTAATATCTCTGAGACTATGGAAAGTAGCAATAATGGCAAAGTAGTTCTTGCGGATGAAAACTTTCACCATATTTTGAACAAAACAAATTTGTGGAATTATAGTTACTTTTCGTGATCTAGTAGTGTGCGAAATAAAATTTTGTCAAAATTATATTTTAAACCATTATAACAGCCTCTTTGCATGTTTAGCCATTAGGCCCATTGACTCGTAACGGTAAACTTTTTGGTTGTTGAGGAAGACTGACGATACAACGTAACTTTAACCAAATTTTGTTAAGTTGGTCATCTGAGAGACCAGGAAGTCTCCATCCCCGTCGAGTTGCCTTTCGTACTGGATTGGACAATTGGATGATCCTTAAAGAGAAAAAAAAAAATCTGTCCTAGGTTTCGGGGCAAGGATAAACTTTTACCTTTAATGTTGTAACTTAACAGCAGGGAATTGAGGAAAGTGTCAAAAAAACTGCCTTGTAATAAATGGGGCCAAGACTTTTCGCTTGTCAAACTGGTTAGGTGTGCAATCTTTCAATTTACAATGACCTATTTTGAAGAGGAGGGAGACGCTATATAAACCTTGATTCTTTGTACATTTTCCTGAGTTTCTATTTTCGTTTTTTGCGCTTGACGTAAAAAGTGAAATTGACAGTGGAGCATACACGCCTCCAGCTTCATCATTGTCTATTACAAAGTATCGGTTTTGGGGCTTGCGTCTCTTTAACAAGAGTAAATAAATAAATAAATGCTCTACTTGTGGGAGTCCGTAACACACAGCGCTTTAGCCTAAGGGAATTCCAACGCTAGGTCATCCACTCTTGGATGCTGTCATTGGCCTGCATATTTTGTGAGGGGAAAAACTTTTCCTTGATTTTATGTTGTGGTAGTTTTTTTTTTATATTTTATTTTTTTCCACTTCCACTTTGTTACCTTGGGCAGTGTGATTTGATGGGAAAAAATAAAACAAGGTACACATTATAGCTGTAACCGATGTCTTGTCCTGATTAGTTAGCATAATTTTGGAGTGATTAAAAAGCTAATGGATTTTTTTTTAATGGCTCAAAAACGTTAAGTTTTTTGTAAGTGGTAAGTAAAAAAAATTTAAAAGCAAAACGTAGGCCTTACATGTCAATTATCGGTTCAATAACAAGTTCATGTGATCGGCCTTTATTTCCTGAACTAATTGACTGGGCAAATTGATTAAAAAACTGCTATGGCTATTTACTTGTTTATTGCAGTAGGACTAACACTTCTATATGTATATATGAGCAGAAATAATTAAAAACAAACACATACAAAATGTAATGAACTAGCATCGTACAGTTGGCCATTTAGTAGAAAAAAACGATATTAAAAATAAAAATCTCGAATAGTGTCTAATATTGCATAAAATGCCATACACAGCGTAATTCTACTGTTGTATATATGTATATAAAACAACAGTAGAATTTCGTTGTGTATGGCATTTTATGCAATATTAGACACTATTCATGATTTTCATTTTACTATCGTTTCTTTCTACGAAATTGCCAACTGTTCGATGCTAGTTCATTAAACTGTGTATGTGTTTGTTTTTAATTATTTCTGCTCATTGGACAAACATTCGAAACGTAAAGGAAAAAAATTTAACGTGATAGGCTCTGCAAGAGGGATTTTATACTGCTGTTAAATAAATACCTTGGTTCTCATAAGCACCCATATAGCTCAGTCATGGAAAAAAGGCAAACAAAAACGTGACGGTCAAATTGTGGAATCTTTATTTTTATTTTTACCAGCAATGCCACTCTGTTAAGTCGCGTAGAGCAGCTGAGTGTGTAACGAAGTGTTTCTGCCAAGGTGCTACTGTGGACTGGCTGCTGGGCACAGGGTACTGTGCCTAGGCTAAGCAGTCACAGTACTATGGCACTGAAAACTAATTTGGGTCTCTATCTCCTACTGGTTGCGGCCACCATCTTTTTTCGTATGTCGTGAGTCTGTCTTCAGGGTCTTAATTACCGGAGGCCCTCCCCCCTCCTCCTCCCCCCCCCCCCCCAAAAAAAAAATAGCCATCGTGGAGTGCCAAAGTGCCAAATGAAGGTTTCAGTGGTTCAGCTTCAGTGAAACCGTTACGAGAATTAGTGGGCCAAGTAGCCTAGTGGTTAGCACGACCGTCAAAAATGTTTTACAAGTCCCGTGTTCGATCCTGACGTAAGCCGCCCTAGCATTTTCGGGAAGAGGAAATGCTCATGTCGATTGTGGCATGTAAAAGATCCTAGGAATTTCCAGTTGGAATTACCTAGCAAAATTTACAGCAACCTACAACTATGGATAATGGCGGGTCATTCCTTTTCGATAGTAATAAAACTAAAAGTTGGTAAGTATTTGGAATGTGTGTACTAGCCTGTATTAAATGTAGTGACTGCAGAGGCTGTTAAAGGCTCTATCTGTAAAATTGTAGCTGCTTACGTACAAATAAATAGTTCGGAAGTGGGAAAAGACAAATGCATTTAAAGTTATTGTGGTAGGCCTACAACCAAATTAGTAAAATAGTTTTATTAATTTTTCACATGCCTGTGAATTTTCATGGATTCATTGATCCACATCATGGGAAAGTTGGAGATTCATCGATCTGCATCACACTGCATTACAACACGATGGAGGCCTTAGAGAATTCGAAATTGTCTAATGATTGGATTAGTTGGTCCCATGAAAGTTACTTAGTTACTTTATTGCTTAACCGTGTATCACAGAGGTATATTTTACCTGTCAGCAATTCCAAGAAAGCGTTTTATCAAGTTCGTAACCCTCCCCGACTTACCGTGCCCAAAAGGAGAAAGCTACAAGATGAAGGAAAAAGTAAGTCGCTAGGATAAATCACAAGCTTTGGGAGGGGTCCTAGGCATCCCGACCAAAGCGAGCAGCAACATCCCCTTGGTCAGGGTCCTCGTCTGCAAACCAAGTAAAGGCTGGTTTTAATGCCGCAACTAACCTAAAGGACATTGAAAAAAAATGGCGATGAAGCTACTGTGGGATTGAAACGGTTTTTAATGAAAATGGAGAGTCTTTGAAACTTCTTGGAAGTTTTGTGTGAACCAGTCTTCTATCAACGAACAACGATGACAGTTGACATGTTTAAATTTAAAATTTTAAATAAAAAAAAAGTCACACCGAGTCAAGTAGTGTATTGTCAAAGATACTTGGTACGCAGTGTGACTGTCCTTCATATTCATATGTGCAGTGAGGCAACATTGGTAACGTGTAAATCTCAGTCAATATTTTATGCTAGCAAGTGGTCTAGTTGTGACCATAGTGTTTTTAGCCCTAGGCCTCTGTGAAAATTTGATAGTTTCCTTGTAGATATGTGAAAAACAAGGGATTTCCTTCACCCAAGCCAAGATATGCAGATGTAGGCCTAAGGGCTATTTCGTAGATTGGTATTTGATTTGCCCCACCCTGCAGGAAAGCAAAAAAGTATTGATATAAAAAACGTTATTTTGATTAGTTTTGCGATACTCGGTGCCTGCAGGGCTACGTGGAAGATACGCAAGAGGTGATTCCAATCATTACTCCAATTCGCGTTGCATATCTGACTATCGATTTTTAATGTCAAAGGGCAATAGACTGTATAAACAGATGAAGTTCTTAAGAAGTGACATCTTGATGATAAGGACCTGTCGTCTGGCCATTTTCAAGTTGAAATATTACCGTTGCTGTTTGCTTTCGCTGTACCTATGAAATGAAGGTGTTAGCTTCTAGATAATCGTCTGCATTGGTTTCTATTGAAGAATGTGCAATCCCACAAATACGATAAGATGATAAGAAATGACAGCAAGTTGATATGGGGACATCAAAATTCTAGACCAGTAGCTCATGTAAAGCTGATCGGAAACAGTAGCCTAAAATATTTTTGTCGTTAGGTCCAGTAAAAGAGAATGCCAAAAATAAAACGGAATTTCCCTCTCCCAGTGACAGCGTTAAGGGTGGGTCATGACACCCCCCTCCCCACTTTTTTTTTTTTTTTTATTCCAACGCAACAGTCATCACACTAGAAAATAAAACATTAAAAAAAGTACCAGGCTAAACTTGAAATCAAATGAATAAAATGAGCTTTTATTTTTTTTATTTAGTTATAGCAAAATGAGAAAATACTGTACAAAAATTAATTACCAAACCGAGGGTGCAGAATGTGGCGGCACCGAGGTGGGGAGTTTTGTGGGGTCTGCATTTTGGAAGTTCCAAACGGAAAGGGATACTTTTTGTCATTTTCCAAAAAGAAGTCGTTTTTCTAAGTAACTGTTAGCTGTTTTCTTTTAAAATTTGAAAATTTGAAAATTTGAAAATTTGAAAAGTATCGGTGTACCACTGGCGTCCCCCCACCTCACTTTTCCCTCCTACCTCCCCTCGCGGGGGGGCCGGATAAAAATGACTCAGTAGATTAAAACTAGATTGAGTAATACGTCTGGACATTCTCTTCCCCCCCCCCACCCCCCTCCCGGGTTCCACAACATTCCACACTCTTGGTTTGGTCGTTGGCGTGAAGAAAGCAAGATTATGTTAAAAAGGCACAACCGGTTTGTAGTTGGCTTTTCTGCATGCTACATCTGTCTATTCAATACGCATTGCAAGACTTTGGCGGGAAATTTCAACTTGACGAACTGCGCATTTGCTGCCCCCAATTCAACGACGTGCTAGTCATCCTGCCCAGCGTGAAAGAACTTGCATAGCCTACCGGATGGTGTGCAATAATGGTGCGTAACAATAGTATGCCTCAATGATAAAGTAATACACGACACCAGGAGCGTATTAAAAAACAAGTTGTTGTTTTCTATACGTTCCCGATGTTACTGTCCGTCTGATGTATTGTGAACATTTTTGTCTTGTCTTGAGAAAATTGTGTGAAACATTTGTTCAATATTAATAAATATTTCTGTAACGGGTTTACTCTACACACTTTATACCACCATTTTCTCATTTTATAGCCCCCCCCCCCCAGTGAAATTGAGGTTCTGATTGGGCAAGGCATAATGGTCTAACTGAAAAATCCCATAATTGGAAGACTGTATACAGTATAACGGAAAATCGTCTAACACGGAATTCGTGTAACGAAAATTCGTCCCATGTCCCTGCCTCGCTCATATACAACCAGAAACCGCAGCCATATTATTTTCTATTTTGACGATTATCCATTACACGATACTCCGTTTAGATGATATTCCAGATTTGTTATTTTGACATATATTGGACTCAAAACAATATTAGACTTTCCTCCAACGACCCGTACAAGGATATCACAATTTTCTTTTGATAAAATCTTACAAAAATGAGTTCTTTTAGGATCATGACCCAAAAAAGTACCTCAATTCATTTGAAAATCCCGAAATACAGCATTAGAACCTTCCCCTCCAACCACTTACCCCCTTTTGTAGATGCGCTCTTTAAAAGGGATGCTGCCAAAAGCTACTGTATCCGTCATTCATTAATTCTATTTGTTATTAAACTCTTTAATTCTAGTTTCATTTGTGCTGATGCCTTCACGTATGTTACACTTTATCTGTTTAGTTACACCCTGTATAATTTCGCAATTACTGAGATGAATTTAAAGAAGCTTTTAGTTGGATTGCGAATGATTGCAACAGCAAAATATCTTAACAGGTTGTAAACCTATTAAAGTTCTTGAAAACCCTTCCCAAGGACCGTAACTAACAGAACCTGCTTCATCAGACAGAGCTAAAGGGGCCGTAATTTTTTAGTATCTCCTAGACTCACCCAGTATTTGTATCTCCCAGTATCACCTAGAATATTTTAGTTTCTCCGTGTTTTTTTTTTTCAAGATTTGTTTTTCCAACAAAATTTAATTCGGCCCGCAAATACAATGCAGAAATCAAGGTTATTAGAGGAATAGAATTGGTGGTCTAGTCGGCACGGTTGACAAGTTTCTTCCATGGGTGGAATGCACCATGTTTTTCCATTCGGAAGAAATACCTTTCACTTCTTCCGGAATAAACAAATAGTCTTTAATAAACTAAACTGTTTGCCCCTGGAGCTATTAAGTTTTTCCAAGTTTTGGTCATTTTCTTACTTGCATTCAAAATTAAGAAACCGTTTATGTCTCGATGCAGCATCGAAACTGTTATTTTGTTTCAGAATGCTGTGTGACAATGTAATCCATAATGATTATTAATGCTAGGAGTTTAGTTTTACTGACTACTGTGTAATTTGTCATTCAAATTATTTAAATAAAACATTTAAGTCCCCTTTCAGTCCCCTTTCGTTTAGTGTTTTGTAACTAGCTATCTCTTCCATATCTTCCAGTTCTTTTTTTTTCGATTTCTTCCAATGGAAGGGAAGAAATTAATTTCTTTCGGAAGAAAACCAACCCTGCCAGTTGGTAGTTAGAGATCAAGGTGTTGGGAGATCTTAAAGTTACTGTTTGAAGAATTGATTTCAGTGTGGCTTAGTTTTTAGTTATTACGATGGTTCTTGACCAATTTTTATCCAACCTTCCCTCGTCTTCCACCATGCAGCCTCCCAACACATGAACCAACATCTGTTGCTTCGTTCCTTTTGCCCCAATGGCCGTATCCTAGCAACTGTACTAGCCTAGCTAGAAGTGAATGGTTTGCAGAGTTATGTCCTGAATTTTAAGGACCGTATGTTTCCCATGTCCGTTTTTATGCTGGGCTTATCTAACCCTGTTGGAGTCTTTGAAAAATGTAAACCAATCAAATACCATAAAATGGTGCCA
Organism: Lithobius niger; assembly: GCA_023313725.1. Classification (NCBI taxonomy): domain Eukaryota; kingdom Metazoa; phylum Arthropoda; class Chilopoda; order Lithobiomorpha; family Lithobiidae; genus Lithobius; species Lithobius niger. Next base: position 11,581 of record JAHWFP010062381.1, read on the forward strand.
CAAAACAGTACTTTTACACAATATATAGCCAAATGGTGAATGATGATTAACCTACATACGTGAAAGTTGGTCGAAAGATAATCAAAATAATAATGTTAGGTATGTACAGAACTTGGCTCTTACACTCAAACTTGCAAGTCATTCAGTACACACGGACCTACATTTTTAAATCTATCGGGAGCCATTCACAAAAAAGCTGAAAGTACAAAATCAATTCATTAGGCTAAAATAATCATACTCGCCAAACAGCAAAACTTAAACAAGCGTTGTTAATCTTGTACTCATTGGTGAGTAGGTTTTCGTCCTTCTTGTGGGATTTTAAGGTTTATTTTAACAATTTTTGTGTAATTTTGTACTTGCAGCTCCTTAGTGAGTGGCTTCCAAAAGGGTTAAACATTTATGCCTGTGTGCATTAAATGAATCTTGCGAGTTGAGTGTCGGACTCAAGATTGTGTTTTTCTCTTAGGGAGACGGTGGTGAATAATGTTTTATCCCCCATCAGTTGTGGTCTTGAACATACTTTTCCAGGTTGCTCTTTCCAGTAGCAGCTTTGTTGACTGATCTTACCATGCAGCCTTCACGAACTTCCGCGATTTTACATTGAGCCAGTCACATTAATTCTTGTGTTCTATTTGGTTACTTTCAGGAATATTTGCTTATTTGAATTACCTTACTCCACGAACCCGGCGCGAAGTTTTGGAAGTACTCATCAAAGGTCTACAAAGGTTGGAATATCGTGGATATGATTCTGCAGGTATGTTTAGAATAGCTGTAAAGACTTAGAAGTAAATTAAAAAAAAAATAGTTACTGTGCTCGATACATTGCTTTGTTTTTTGTGTTACTGCTTTTTTAGGTGTCGCTTTCGATGGCGATGAATCTGGGTCTACAATCGAGATCATCAAACAGAAAGGCAAGGTTAAGATGCTGGAAGATGAAATTCTAGGTAAGTTACCACTAAGTACATTTTTTTTTTTTAGATTTATGTACTTGTATAATTTTTTATGCTTACGTGCTGACTTAATTTTTTTTGTTGGGATAGCTCAAGAAAAACTGGACTTTGACGGGGTTTTTGAGACCCACATTGGTATTGCACACACGCGATGGGCAACTCACGGTGTCCCAAATATTGTTAACAGCCATCCACAACGTGCCGGGCCTAGCAATGGTAAGAAGTGTTGTGAGTATTGTGTGCAAATTTACTAAGCACTAGTTATGTTGTTTTTAGCCCATAATTTCTGTTTAAATCAGCTT